>BLSH010014141.1:575328-612076 GCA_018402905.1 Glandirana rugosa | reverse complement strand
CTGTACGCTTGACTTTTCTCAGTTCACTGGCAGTTATTTTGCGCCTTGGTTTTTCCACACGCTTCTTGCGACCCTGTTGGCTATTTTGAATGAAACGCTTGATTGTTCGATGATCACGCTTCAGAAGCTTGGCAATTTTAAGAGTGCTGCATCCCTCTGCAAGATATCTCACTATTTTTGACTTTTCGGAGCCTGTCAAGTCCTTCTTTTGACCCATTTTGCCAAAGGAAAGGAAGTTGCCTAATAATTATGCACACCTGATATAGGGTGTTGATGTCATTAAACCACAACCCTTCTCATTACTGAGATGCACATCACCTAATATGCTTAATTGGTAGTAGGCTTTCGAGCCTATACAGCTTGGAGTAAGACAACATGCATAAAGAGGATGATGTGGTCAAAATACTCATTTGCCTAATAATTCTGCACACAGTGTACTTTACATTGTAGCATAGTGTAATTTATGACAGTGTTGTTATATGAAAAGATATAATAAAATATTTACAAAAATGTGAGGGGTGTACTCACTTTTGTGAGATACTGTATGTGTTGCTTCACACATGACTAGGGTAATAAAGATGACTTGTCTCCTACCTGCTTGACCAACACTCTACCCCTTTTACCCAGTTTATGAAATACACAGTATATGTACAGTTACATAGTTCCCATATGTGTATAGGTTTATAATGTTTTATTTTAAGTTCTTCGCTGTGTTTTATTTTTTGTATATTTAGAATTATGTTTAATTAGTATGTAGCACCGTGGTCCTGTAAGATATGACATTTCATTCTACCATATGTCCTCATATGTAGTAGCCGCCTGACAATAAAGCTTGACTTGACCCTCCTCATTAACCACATAAGAACATGGCCACAGCAGACCTTTAATAACAAAACTGTATAAAAAGCATATCAACGATAACACAGAATTAATGGAGCCCCCAAGGTCCTAGTAGGCCTCAATTAAGCTAGTACCTGCATCACTTAATGGTAGGCCTCCAGCTGCACAACTACTGTCTCTGACACAACAAAGCGCAGGTACACCATAACAAATACTGGAAGCCGTGCCTCATTTTGTGCCCCATATTGACCTATAAGGACCTTGTACCCTGCCAGCTGCTATGACACAACCACACTAAGTCCCAAAACGACCACTCAAATGACAATTGAATCAACCAGCACAGAGTAAGAAAGGGGAGGGAGGACAGGACGTTTTCCTTGATTTGGCTCCCTTCTGACAGAGTGTAAAAAAAAGTGAAAAAACCTTGTGAGCTGCTATAAAGACTATAACGTAGCCGCCAGCACTCCCCACACTTCCTTACAATATGTGATAAACAATATATGCTGTCTAAATTGGGCCTACTATGTGTATTAGTATTTGTATAAATGTGAGTTAGGGACCTTATATTGTAAGATCCTTGAGGGTAGGGATTGATGTGAATGTACAATGTATACGTAAAGCGCTGCGTAAATTGACAGCACTATATAAATACCTGAAATAAATAAATATGCAAAATAGTGCAGCGCTAAAAACATGCAGGTATGTAACACAAAATTAACCCCTTCCAACATTCCCTTTCCGACTGAGCACCTCCTAAGACCCTCCTGCTGACCACCCCCTTGAGACCAGTCCTACTCCAAACTTGACCACCAGTCTGGTAAGTCCCCCAACGCTTACCTTTTTTAAAAGTAGAATTATAGGCAGGGGCCCCCCCCCCCCCCAAGAACTAGTGCCCCCATTAGAACATTGCCCCTCTATTACTTTTCTGGAGACAACCCAACATTTGGGATTTTCTTTTACTTTCAATGATAATAGTAAACAGGACAAATAGAGGGGGGTAAATCTCCTTAACGGGGGGCACAGGCAGCAATAAAAACCTGAAAGTGTTTCTAATCCTTCTGCCAAACCCCTTTAACCCCTGTCATGTTGGCCCTCTGTCTAGGCTTTTCTTTTGTACTCCAGACCTAGCTTACTATGCATTGGATGTGATACCACATTGAACAGTGTAATAAATCCATATAACAGGCCTTCCAAGTGTCAGGAGATGGCTGGAGCAATATCTGAGTCATTTTTTTTATTCTAATTGTACCGAATGGTGATGTGCTATATTATCAACAAAAACACACAGCTAGGCACTCACAAGGATCTAACATACCAAAAAAATTGGCAGCTGTGTCTTCATCTCCAAAGAATTCTTGGTTAAAATATCCTTCGCCGTCATCATTCAAACCCACAAAACTGCTCTCAGGAAGAACACTGTTGGTGCTTACTTCAAAACTGCTATCCATAGTAATGTCCTGTCTCAGTGGATCTAGGTTTCCTGTGGATTATAAAGTATAAAATCATATATGGGGAAAAAAAACATCTGGAATTATTTACTGTGGCCAAATTCTCACTGTAATGAGAAGCAAACTGATCTAACAAATTATGGATCATATTTAGAGCCCATCAACTATGCATTGCAATAACGTGTGGTAAAAGAGTAGCATGACTGGCATTCTTTAGGGAATAACAGGGGTGTATTATACCCTTGATGTCTACCCTGCACTGAGGCCAATCTACTCTCCTCACCTGACCACAGCCTGCTACCTCACTACACAGGTTAAACAAATATGACAACTGCCTCAATTTATAACTACCGGTAGCTTTTAAAGAAAAGTACACATGGAATGACTTTGCATAAAGCAAGCAAACAAAATTTTTTTCCAACACACTTACCAGCTAGCCAGACAAAAAAAAGAAATAAATTACACTAACAACTTTCAGAAGTTTTAGTTGCGCAACATTTGCAAATATATGTGGAAACTGCACTGGCCTGTCAAGGTTCTGTATACTGCGGTCCTAACTCTAGTCTATGACAGCCTGCATGTTGGAGCATATATAGCAATGGATAAATATGATAAATATATTTTGTTTTATTTGTTCCGTACAAAACCCTTCCATGTGCACCTTAATCTAAAAGCTAGACTAGCTAGTTATAGGTTGGGGCAGATGCCACTTTTGTGTATCTTGCTCTTGCTGGAGCAGGGAGACACTGGGGCTGATTTACTAAAACTGGAGAGTGCAAAATCTGGTGCAGTTCTGCATAGAAACCAGCTTCCAGGTTTTTTTCGTCAAAGCTTAATTGAACACGATGAAGTTAGAAGCCGATTGGCTACCATGTACAGCTGCACCAGATTTTGCACTCTCTAATTTTAGTAAATCATCCCCATTGGATGCCTTCAGCTGCCATTGTGCTCACCTTCTGGTGTGTCCCTGCACCTTTAAAGGAGGAATGAGTTGCCCTCATGGGATCGCAAGCAGGATTGCCGCAATTCTGCCCATGATTCCAAATCGCACTGCAACAGTGGCAAAATGCTCTGTGTATTTGGGTGCCATTCATTAGTAATGACACCTCAAGCGTGGTATGGTTTTGCCATGATAAATTGCGTGGCAAGCACAGGAAATTGCATCTCGTGAAACTTGTTGCCCAAATGAATGGCACCCAAATATGCATGGTGTGTTTTGCCACTATTGCAGTGTCATTTGTAATTGTGGGCAGAATCACAGTGATTCTACCTGCGATCCCAAATGGCCAGATGTGGACAGGGCCTAAAGCTTTTACATATACAGCCGTGGCCAAAAGTTTTGAGAATGACACAAATATTAATTTTCACAAAGTCTGCTGCTTCATTGTTTTTTAGATCTTTTTGTCAGATGTTACTATGGTATAATGAAGTATAATCACAAGCATTTCATACTTGTCCAATGCTTTTATTGACAATTACATGAAGTTTATGCAAAGAGTTAATATTTGCAGTGGTGACCCTTCTTTTTCAAGATCTCTTCAATTCTCCCTGGCACAACTTCACATCCTGACTGATGGCAGCCCCCCATTCTTGCATAATCAATGTTTGGAGTTTGCCAGAATTTGTGGGATTTGAGGAATGACCACAAGCTCTCAATGGGATTAAGATCTGGGGAGTTTCTTGGCCATGGACCCAAAATGTCAATGTTTTGTTCCCCAAGCCACTTCGTTATCACTTTTGCCTTATGGCAGGGTGCTCCATCATGCCGGAAAAGGCATTGTTTCTCACCAAACTGCTCTTGGATGGTTGGGAGAAGTTGCTCTTGGAGGATGTTTTTGTCTCATTCCTTATTCATGGCGGTGTTCAAAATTGTGAGTGAGCCACTCCCTTGGCTGAGAAGTAACCCCACACATGAATGGTCTCAAGATGCTTTACTGTTGGCATAAAACAGGACTGATGGTATTCTCCTCCGGGCAAGGTTATTTCCGGATGCCCCAAACAATCAGAAAGGGGATTCATCAGAGAAAATGACTTTACCCCAGTCCTCAGCAGTCCAATCCCTGAGCCTTTTGCAGAATATCAGTCTGTCCCTGGTGTTTTTCGTGGGGAGAAGTGGCCTCTTTGCTGCCCTTCTTGACACCAGGCCATCCTCCAGAAGTCTTCTCCTCACTGTGGGTGCCGATGTCCTCACAGCTGCCTGCCGCCATTCCTGAGCTCTGCACTGGTGGTGTCCCGATCCCGCAGCTGAATCCACTGCTGGAGACGCTCCTGGCAGTTGCTGGACTTTCGTGGGCGCCCTGAAGCCTTCTTCAGATTTATGAGGAAATGTCTTTTTTTTAACCCCTCCAGATCCGCGCTATTGCCGAAGTACGGCTCC
This sequence comes from Glandirana rugosa, assembly GCA_018402905.1. Taxonomy (NCBI): domain Eukaryota; kingdom Metazoa; phylum Chordata; class Amphibia; order Anura; family Ranidae; genus Glandirana; species Glandirana rugosa. Next base: position 607,411 of record BLSH010014141.1, on the reverse strand, counting down.
AGCGCGGATTTGAATTTCCGGGACGATGTCCATGGACGTTGTCTCCTGTGCATGCTCCTGGCGGCGCGCGGCCGCCGCACGCTGTGCGGGCGTGCCCGCGGGTCGGGGGGACTCGGTGTGGAGACCCGCGATCGCCTGACAGAGCTGCAGAAAGGAGAACCGCCAATGTAAACGCGGCGGTTCTCCGTTCTGTTACAGGGAACATGACAGATCTACTGATCCCTGTCACTGGGATCAGTTAGATCTGTTATGTCCCAGCCAGCCCATCTCCCACAAAGTTAGAACACACCCAGGGAACACAGTTAACCCCTTCACTGCCCCCTTAGTGTTAACCCCTTCACTGCCAATGACATTTATACAGTAATCAGTGGATATTTAAATTTCTGATCGCAGTATAAATGTCATTGGTCCCAAAAAAGTATAAAAAATGTCCGACATGGCCGCTGCAATATCGCAGTCCCGATAAAAATCGCAGATCGCCGCCATTACTAGTAAAAAAAAAAAATAATAATAAAAACGCCATACATCAATTCCCATAGTTTGTAGACGCGATAACTTTTGTGCAAACCAATCAATATACGCCGATTACATGTTTTTTTTTTTACCAAAATATGTAGAAGAATATATATCGGCCAAAACCGATGAATATATATATTTTTTTTGGATTTATATTATAGCAAAAAGTAAGAGATATTGTTCTTTTTTGCAAAATTGTCGCACTTTTTTTGTTTATAGCGGCGATCAGAAATGACGCAGAGGTGATCAAATACCACAAAAAAGAAAGCTCTATTTGTGAGGAAAAAAGGACGCAAATTTTGTTTGGGTACAACGTCGCACGAGCGCGCAATTGTCATTCGAAATGCGACATCCCTGAAAGCCGAAAATTGGTCTGGGCAGGAGGGGGGTTTAAGTGCCCAGTAAGAAAGTGGTTAATGGGATTAATTTCAATTTCATGGCAAAGAGCTACTTTGCAATTAATTGCAATTCACCAGATCACTATTCATAACATTCTGCAGCAAACTTTGTGAAAATTAATATTTATGTAATTCTCAAAATGTTTGGCCATGGCTGCATGAATACATATATGTATTGCATATATTTAAAAAAAACGTTTAACTCAATTTTCTTGCTGGTTAGCTGGTAAGTGTGCCAGGAAATACATTTTATTTTGTTTTTCTCATTGCACAGGTTCCCTTTATCCTTCTCCGCTCTTCATCCTGACACAACTTTGCTGATCCCAAGCTCCTAGGAGCATCAGGAGAGCTTGGCAACAGTGAAAAAGGAGGGTTACACATTGAGCAGGTTGTACGATCCCCTTGGCAGTAGTAAATGTGTTAAAGTGGAACTCGAGGAAGTTGTAAAACAAAGAATAAAAAACAAAAAACACACTAAACCGTACAGTTGAGTATTCCTAATTAAATGTATTTTTAAATACAACCAAGTTCCTGAGAAATGGATTTAGTAGCAGCCTTTTGTAGTTTCCTGCACAACAGAATTCAGGCAGAGAGGGTGGGGCAGTACTAGGAACCAATTAGGTGTCTGCATGCAAATATACTTTGCTAATAGGAGAAGAGAGCAATTTTCTGCTGTCTCACTGTCCAATCACAGGCTGATGGCAGAAAGGTGACCAGGCCATATTGTATAACTGCAGCATAGGAAAGTCAGGTCACCAAGCTGGCTGTGTGATAGGGCTCTATAAATATCAGAACTGGATAGACCGAAATCCAAACCCTTTTGTAAGGTAGACCTACTTATACTTTATGTACTTATGTGTGTATGGACTTACATGCTTGTCTGAAATCCAGCTTTCAATACAACTTCTTGATAGTCTAAGTAGATTTCCCTACATCATACTGGTACACAACGCTCACTACCCTCCAGCCATCTACAGTATCACACAAAAAAAGAGTACACCCCTCACATTTTTGTAAATATTTTATTCTATCTTTTCATGTAACAACACTGAAGAAATGACACTTTGCTACAATGTAAAGTAGTGAGTGTACAGCTTGTATAACAGTGTAAATTTGCTGTCCCCTCAAAATAACTCAACACACAGCCATTAATGTCTAAATCACTGGCAACAAAAGTGAGTACACCCCTAAGTGAAAATGTTCAAATTGGGCCCAATTAGCCATTTTCCTTTCCTGGTGTCATGTGACTCGTTAGTATTACAAGGTCTCATTTGTGAATGGGGAGCAGGTGTGTTAAATTTGGTGGCCACACAAAATATTGACACTTTGAGCCCAATTTGGACATTTTCACTTAGGGGTGTACTCACTTTTGTTGCCAGCGGTTTAGACATTAATGGCTGTGTGTGGAGTTATTTTGAGGGGACAGCAAATTTACACTGTTATACAAGCTGTGCACTCATTACTTTACATTGTAGCAAAGTGTCATTTATTCAGTGTTGTCACATGAATAGATAGAATAAAATATTTACAAAAATGTGAGGGGTGTACTCACTTTTGCGAGATACTGTATCTCATACAGGTTCATATACCTTTATATAAATAAAAAAAGCATACAGTTATACATACAGACTAGCAACTCATTGGGGTTGATTTACCAAAACTGGACAGTGCAAAATCTGATGCAGCTCTGCATGGGAGCCAATCAGCTTCTAACTTCAGCTTGTTCAATTAAGCTTTGACAATAAAACCTGGAAGTGGATTCATTTCTATGCAGAGCTGCACCGGATTTTGCAATATCCAGCTTAAGTAAATCTCCCCTATTGAGTCATTTTGTCTGTTTCTAAAGTAGCTCTGCCTTTCAAGTGATCCCAATCATTTTACCAATACAGCCTGCGTGTATCAATCTAATGCAGGGATTATACAACAGGCATGTCTGTTATTTATAATATAATAGACTCCTCACCAAAACTTTCTTGAGTATGTTGCTTGCTAATATCCTCTTTCATCGTGATGTCCTCTACTCGGCTTTGGTTCAATGTGAAATGGTCAACCACATCAATGGTACTGCAAGGTACATAAAACATAGAAATACATACAGAACTGATACCATAGACAACCCTAGGCTACTATCTGAGGGAAATAGCATACTCAGTGGTCACTGGCTATGTCATTAAATAATTTGTTGTCACATGCGGAAAGAAGTTGATAAAATTTAACGTTACCACTAGATTTTTTTTTTTCTCTATTCGCAATGGAAAACATGGTTTTCAATCTAAACATTAAGGCCCCATACACACTATTAGATTTTCTGCCCTTAGATTGCTAGGTTGCTATTGTATAGCTCATTGGGGATGGATCGCTTATACATACAACATGCTGTATTAACGAAAATGTTTTATTTTATTTTTTGCTATTTTGAGATTTTTAATGCAAAATACGTATCTTAAACTGAATTGTTTGGTGTACTGACTTATATTTGTCCAATATGTGAATGTACCTGCTGATATTTCTTCAACAAACCTTTCACAACTTGTTGAACTTACTGTCATATCGTGATTATGCTGGCTGTTTTTTTTTTATCACTTTATAAAAATACAGTACGGAACAAAGATTTGTCAACCACTATGTGTATATTGTAACACAAAGCTCCAAACTTCAAGAGAGGAAAGAAAAATAAAATGCTAAGAAGCATCTATGCTACCAAAACCGGTTCTAGATGCAAGTCCACATATAAAAGCCCTTGCTTTTAAATTTGTAACGGACATTAAAATACCACCTGCGTTAAAAGAAGGTCTTACGCACTGGGGGTTGCAGAGACATTCAAAATTGTAGCAATATGTATGTATGTACACCGAGTAGGTGACATTGCAGTGAGTCTACTCTTCACATGAGAGACAACTGGCCAGAAAAGTGCATCTATTAGCAGAAGGTACCCAAATACAAAAGCAACTACCACAATCAGCCATATTAGACAATAATCAATAAATGTCTGTGACATTTCCTGACAGCTTTCTTTGTTAAAATAAATACAACACTGTGGGGTTGATTTACTAAAGGCAAGTAGACTGCGCATTATACAAGGGCAGTTGCTCCAGAGCTTAGTAAATGAGATGAAGCTCTGCTGATTTGCATCATCCAAGCAATGAAAGAAAAAATGCTATTTTTTTCCTTGCATGTGATTGGGTATTCTTTGCAAAGTGAAGCTCCACCTTATTTCCAAAGCTCTGAAGCAACTGCAGTCGCAGAATGCACAATTTATATGCCTTTAGTAAATCAACCACCAAGATTACAGTATGTGTGTACTGTGACAATAAATAAAAAAAAAGAAAGGAAAAACTTCTGAAACTTACTTTAAATCAGGCAGCTGATCATCAAAATCATAAAATGCTTCTTGAAAAGTGATGGCATCATACTTAGCTTCCTGATTGCCATCGCAGAGATCTAAAATTTCTAGAAAACAAAGCAGACATAGATTAGGCACAACAAGATACCAGCCAATTGCACCTTTATCAATATTACTTTTTTTTTTGTTTTAGAACATTTAGTACACAGTAGAAGAGCTCAAAACAGAATATTGACCTATTCCATAGACAGCAAAAACACTATGTAATAATACCGAATCACTGCAATAAGAAGGAGGTTGTCTTTGGTGGTCCTGTCCAAAGGTGAGCAGACTATGGATCCAGGTCTACGCGCTTCTCCGCACGCCATTTCAATCTAGCATTAAGCCCTGGTTCACACTGACACGATTTGGCATGCGATTTGGCATGTCAAATCGCATGCCAAATCAGCGGCAATGGCACCATCCTAATCGGTGTGACGCCACACTGATTTGAAACAATAGTTCTTGTACTATTTTTTGCAATTTACAAGTGTGATTTCCATAGGCATCTGTGTAGAAACCTGCACAGATGCCTGTGAAATCGCCACTGAAATCGGGACTGACATGCAGGAATGAAATGGTGCGAGTTCAGCTGAACTCACACCATTTCATTCCTGCACTCAGTGTGAACCTGGACTAAAAAGGAACCCTTATGAGGCTCTTCTCTTTAAACTTAATCGGGGGGTTCCTTAGACCAGAGCGACAATTGGCAACGCATCTTTTTAGGGCGACCAAACGGACCATAGTGAGGGCCTGGAAATCTCCAATTGTTCGTTTTTAAGCAGTAAAACAATATATTAATGATATTATGTTCAACGAGAAACTGACAGCTATTCTGTAAGACACTTTTGATAAATTTGGCAGCCTTCGAGTTCTTACACACATCCATCATGTTTTAACCTCCTTTTAGCAATTTGATATTTCTCGATACAATGACTTTTTCTCTTTCTGGTTTCGTCTTTTGTACTTTCTATCCTCCTTTTTCCCTTCTCCTCTTAAGTTTATACTTATTTGATCCTTCAAGTCTGTTTGAATGTTAGTTTGGACGTTAGGCCAATCTTTGGACATGCTGGTTACAGGATGTTCTGTTCTTTAAAGTTGAAATGCCAACTACCCCAATTGGTACCTTATTATCTCAGTGTCAGTTTATTGGTAGATCTTGAGGTCCTCTGGAACCATTTTCTATCCCTATTGCATGTAACTTTGCTTATGTTGTGAGAGCCATTCTCTTACTTGCTAATATTTTGTACGTTGTGTAATATTTGACGGTCGGCTCTGTTTACGGAAACAAAGCTTTTGCACACGGAGAAGGTTGTCACATGGCAGTAAGGGCGGTAGCTGTAGTTCAGGAGTCACAAATTCATTGCAAAAGGTAAATACAATCCAACAACTAAAATGTCCAAAACTTTCATATCAGGTCTTGCGCATTGCTATTTATCATAGTATAAATTTTTTTTTTAGGAGGGTAGGAACCAATGGAAGGGGCAATTGCCGGTTATGGTTTCGAGGGAGCTGATGTGTTTTTTTCGGGAGTGGTTATTGGAGATGAGGGGATAACGTAGTGTGGGGCTACTGGGGGTTGAAAAGAAGAAAAAAAGAAGAGGGATGGGGCAGGTGGAGGAAGGGAGGGAAGGATGGATGGAGGTCATGAGAAGTGATCCAGGGAACAAAGTTGGCACAGGAGGCTCCTAAGCTTAGTGTTGTTAAAGAAGGTTCTTATACAATAGACTTTCAGAGGGAGCGTGCGGTGGTAAGGTGGAAAGAATAAATGTGTCTTGAGGATAATATTACTCTTTACTACACATCACCAACATGATGTGCATTATGTTATACCCATTATTTCTTTGTATTCTGCCATTTCAGGATGAAAACTGTCCACTGTAAATCTTGCTATTGCTTAATGGGAAGGGAAAGTGTTGGGTAATATCTCATATACATACACACAGTTTTTTTATAATATGTACATAGGTGTTTACTGTAGGCCATGGTTTAGGTCCTAACAGAGCTGGCAGGCAAGCTGCATTTTATGTGTGTGTACATATATACATTTTATTATATGTACACATACATTGTGTATGTATTGTGACAGGTAGTTGACAAAACTATCTTATACTTCAAAAGGATGTTCATGGTTGTGCAAGGCCATATTGGTATTCAGGACACAGGTCCTTATGTTCAGCTGCAGAGACCACTGCCATGTCATGACATCATGCTGCTCTCTGCAGCATTCTACTATGAGTTCAGGGCTGCCAGATGATACACTCCCAAGTGGGTGGGTCTTTGATGCCTTGGGCTCATAAAAAGTAGGTTGAAAGATGATGCTAAGCATCATTTAACCCAAATGAAGACTGGCACTGCATAGCAGGTGGTGAGGGTTTTCTGGTAATTTTTGCTGGCATGAGGCAAAATAAAAGTGGAGTTGGGGGGGGCGTGGCCTGGACATGGCGGTGTGAGGACGCCTTTCACCAGTGCTCCGGGTCTCTCCCTGCTTTTTCCTGACCTACTGCCAACAATAAGCCACCTCACCAAGGCATGCTAACGATGAGAAGGTACAGGACACGATCCTCTGCCCAACTTAACCGTCCACACAGCTCCCCGGGCGCCATACAGAGGTTCTTCCACTCCGGGCAGAGGAGCTCCCCGGGCGCCATTGCAGTATCGCCATATGACACCGTGCTAGGGAGACAAGCTATGCTGGACTCTCCGTCCACGCCGGACATATCTGGACCACCCAAGTACCTATCTGGCATGCTGTTACTCCTGCAACCATCAATGCCAGACACCCAAAGAAATCGGGAGGGCGGAGGAGTGGAGGAAGACATCAGGACCCCGCTCCAGGCCTTGCCCACTAAACAAGATATCGAGGCCCTGATCCTCCGCGTAGAGGAGGCCCACAGTGGGGAGATGCAGGAGGTGCGGGCGGAGGTACACTCCCTCACTGAACGTGTGGTTTCTGGCGAGGCGTCGTTGTCCTCCCTGCCTCTCAGGATGACCGCCCTCAAGCAGGCACAGGTTGCCCAGTCAGACGCAACAGTAGACCTGCAACTACACCTGGAAGAGTTAGAGGACAAAAGTTACAGAAACAATCTCAGGCTCCAAAGCCTACCTGAAGCGACAGGAGAAGAGGACCTTACGGCGACAGCCCTGGCCATATTCCAGACACTATTGGACACCCTGCAGCCCGCGCTGGAACTGGACAGAATCCATAGGGCATTGGGTCGTAGGTCCCCGGATCCGAACAGGCCGCGGGACGTGGTGTATCGCGTCCACCAATACCAACTAAAGGAACTGATCCTGCGCAGGGCTTGGGAGCGGGGTGAGGTGGAATTCGATGGAGCTATGATTAAAATATTGCCGGATTTATCTAGAGCGACCCTCCTCCGACGGGCCCTTCTGCGACCGGTGTTGGAGATAGGGAGAGAGAACAACTTCACCTATAGATGGGGGTTCCCCCTTGCTGTGACTTTCCGAAAAGACAGTGCTGCCTTCACCCTCCACACTCCCGCAGAGCTACCAGATCTATTTAACTACCTGAGAGTGGACCCCATACAGCTCCCGAACTGGCTGGCGCTTGTCCCGTGCCTGGTGGGGCGCCTGGGACCTGCTTCACACCCTCATCTGCGCAACAGCAACGCAACCGGAGGAGACCCCAGCCCCAATCAGGAGAGAGGCCACGTGAGTCGAGAGAAATGTGACTTGGGGTTTGTTAGCTTCGCATCTTTGCCCTTTTTCACACGTTTTTTTCCCCTATTTTTCTTTTGTTTTTCTTTTTGCTGGATCCTGAGACGCTTTTGGTTTTGCCCGGGGGGTGTCCTCTGGCTTCCACCTAACGCACCACGCGCTCAGTGCTCCAGATCTTATCAAGGACAGCCGCTGTGTACAGGATAGCGGAGGAGATTGAGGAAACACCATGGGTCCCTGCTGGCCAGTAGCGGCAATCTCGCAGCGAAGCACAGACAATTATGGAGCTCCCACCCAGGCCTACACATGGGGAGCCGGTGGGGGGGGGGGTGGTTCGCCCCGACGGACAGCTGGAGAGATACAGTATGTGTGGTTTGGCATGACCTGAGGACCCCCAATGGAAAGACTTCTAGCCCAAGCCACAACCGCTCCCCATGCTACCACTGTATTTGGAACGAACTGAAAGCGTGCACTGAACTAGCTAGGCCCCCCTGGGACCAGTGGTTTGCTGTTTCTATGAACTGGGGCAAACTTCTCGTTGGTTACACCTTTGTTACAATCTAATGCTCTGTGCCCTAGGGTTATTTGCATGGTATTACTGTGACTGGGAAGGTTCTGTACAGAATAAAGAGAGGCTTGCGTGTCTCCACCCGGGGGTGGCTCTCTCCCAGCTTAGCAGGTTGGACTGAGGAATTAAGATCTTGAGGGCTTGGGCCTTTGCCCGCCGCCACGGGGGGGGGGGGGGGAAGACATCCAGGTTTTGCATCGGGGGTGATTTACGCACCGCCTTCTTCCATTGCTGCATTTACCCTGTAAGTGGGACTGTCTGTGGTGTTGGATGTGCGGATAGCTGGAGTGGCACCCTCCTAGACACCCAGGGTTACATGATTTACTGTAGAGGGTACCGGGAGCTGAGGTTGCCGGGATGCTTTACTTAACGTTGTGTTCTGACAGTTAAAGTTTATTCCATTGAAATGCCTTTAAATTGCCAGATTTCCCTGGATTTAAAAAAAAAAAAACAAAAAGAGAAGAAAGAGAGAAAAAAATAAAAAAATAGAAAGGCTGAAGTTAATTTTGCATTTCGCTTCTATTAGGTCGGGAGGGGCGGGGAGAGACGGACGCTTTACACTCCTGCTCTGTCCATCCGTTCTCCCCAGTAGAGTTGCGCTCTTTACCAGGTCACTGACCGGTGAGCGTATTGGCCGAGATTCCTCGGTACTTGTATTAGTGATTAAAAGGTAGGGTCTCCCTATACCTACCTCTTCTTCCTGTTGCTACCTTTTTACTCTCCACCAACTTTTTCTTCTTCCTTTTCTTCCCTCTTGCCTTCCCCCCCCCCCTTTTTTTCCCCCCGGAGCTAGTGATGGATGCCATCCAAGTGACCTCTCTTAATACCAAAGGGGTGACTAGTCCAGAAAAAAAGGCAGATGCTGCTCAGTGACCTTAAAAGGGCACACACTAATATTGCCTTCATCCAGGAAACCCACTTTAGAGGGGACAAATTGCCCTTCCTTAAATGCAGGTTTTACCCATTTGTTTACCATTCTACCAATCCCTCTGCCAAATCCAAGGGTGTCATGATTTTGATTTCGGGTCATACCCCCTGGTCCTGTCAACAAACCCTAAGTGACACGGACGGTAGATATATGTTTGTGAAGGGGACCATAGGTGACGCACGGGTGACTCTGGCTACTCTATATGCTCCAAATGAGCACCAAGACGCCTTCATTAGACGGGTTCTTGAAAAACTAGCGGACTTCTCAGAAGGTCATCTAATACTGGGGGGTGACTTTAACGTCCCCCTCATACCTCCCGAGGACACTTCCTCTGGCAACTCCTCTGTCTCTCCCTCTGCCTGAAAGCGCATCGCTCAGACATTACACAGAATGCAAATGATAGACGTCTGGAGGCTTCAGCATTCAGGCAAGGGTGATTACTCTTTTTACTCTCCTCCGCACAAGGTATATACTAGGATTGACTATTTTCTAGTCCCACATAGTCAACTTCAGGCAGTCACCCACACCTCAATTGGGAACAGAACCTGGTCGGACCATGCCCCTATCACCTTGACATATAACTTATCAGACGCTGCGCGGACTAAAACCCACTTTTGGCGACTGAATGAGAGCCTGTTACAGACACCAGAGGTTCTGGCAGATGTAACTAAAGTTACAGTTTTTCTTCCAAACCAATGATCAGCCTGAATGCGACCCGGGCGTCCTTTGGGAAGCCGACAAAACAGTGATACGGGGTGTCCTTATGAAACATGGCTCCCGTATTAAGAAGGAACGTAACGAACAGCTGACTCTACTAACGGACAAAGTGCACAGTATAGAATCTTGACATAAACATGCGCCTTCCCCCGACTTAGAGGCGGAGCTCCAGACTACACGCACACAAATCATGGACTTATTATCGTACAGAGCTAAAGCAGCCCTACAGCAGTGTCGGCGTCTAACCTACGAGTCAGGGAACAAATGTGGAAGGCTTCTAGCTAAAACAGTAAGAGAACAACAGGCCTCGTATGTCCCCAAGATTCTGACATCCTTGGGTGAACCGGTCAGCTTACCTGCCCAAATCACAAAGAGTTTCAGAGACTACTACTCCTCTTTGTATAACCTTTCAGACCACTCCCCGCCAACGGCGGAGATGGAGGGTTATATAGAGTCATCCTCCCTCCCCTCTCTCCCTTCCGAGATTAGGGAGGAATTAAACTTACCGATCTCAGAGCTTGAACTACAGCAGGCCGTGGGAGACATTAAACTGTCTAACTTAAACTTTGCAAAGTCAGAAGCTATGGGCATTGCAATCCCCGCCAGTACCCTGGAGAGCTTGAAATCGAACTTTACCTTCAAATGGGCTGAGACGAAACTTTGCTACTTGGGTACGTGTATCCCGAACAACATTTCGAAAACATTTGAATATAATTTCCCGCCACTATTAACTAAAGTGCGCTCATTGTTAGAGAGCTGGCAGACATGATTACACTCTTGGTTTGGTAGGATCAACCTGCTAAAAATGTCCATTTTACTGAAATTCCTCTATCTCCTCCAAGCTCTACCGATCAAAGTACCTGCCCCCTTCTTTAAGCAGGTACGAGCTCTTTTCTTGAAATTTGTGCGGGCACACAAAAAGCCTTGTCTTTCTAGGTAACAACTGATACGGCCCAAACAATGGGGGGGATTGGCCCTACCGGACTTAGGCAGCTATTACCAGGCAGTGCAACTAGGGCGCATTATAGACTGGTGTTGGCATGGTGGAACCAAGCTATGGACCCAGTTAGAGCAATCCCAAACTCAGATACCTCTAAAGAGCGCGCTCTGGTGTTATGAACGCCTACTCACGTCTTTGAAAAAACATCCCTTGATCGGAAATACACTGTACATGGGTGCTCAGGCCTCCTGAAGGCTCTCACCTCACAGGAATCCCCTCTTTTCCCTATCCTAGGCAACCCCTTGTTATACCCGGGGCTGGCTGACCCGGAATTCGATACGCTTCGTCAAAATGCCTATGAAACAGCCTCAAAATTCTTAGTGGGGGGTAGATGGCCTTCCTTAAAAGAGCTGACTGATCCCTCTGGCCCGTTTCATCTACCCTTCTGGAGCGCCATGCGCCTTCATCACTTTATACATTCACTTCCCTCCCCCCAGACCTACAGCTGACAGTTAACTAGTTTTGAAGAGTGCTGCTCAGATAGGGATCTTCTACCGCAAAGTCTGTCTAAGATGTATGCCTTACTGATGACTCCAACGAACCAGCCCTCCCTCCCATGTCTACAGAAATGGGAGGAGGAGCTGGACTTAACCTTCACTCAGATACAGACTCAAAATATAATCAATCTAGCCCTTAAAACATCCATTTGCACCAATATTCAGGAGACTAAAAATTTACTGAGTTTGATATACCTGCGGACCCAGCATTCTTTCTCTTACACGTATCTGGGATGTCACCTAAGAGATACAAAAGGTCACTCGTGCGCCACCTGGTAAATGCAGCTAAAGCCTGCATCCCCCTGTATTGGAAACGCTCTGACCCGCCCTCGACCGCTCTCTGGATGCAGAGGGTGGAAGAGATAAATAGAATGGAAGATCTAGTACTTACTTCCCAACATAAACGAGAGAAGTAGTCTAAGACCTGGGGACAATGGAACATTTTTGTCTTGTCAGAAGCAGGCAAGGCTGCCCTAGCAACCTGACCCACAACAGGGGGGATCTGGATGCTTCTGTTGGATGGATGGACACTATCGCTGCCTCCACCCCCCCCCCCCTTTTTTTTTTCTCGTCCTTCCTTCCTCTCCCTCTTAGCCTCCTGCCTGAATCCTTTCGATACCTCTCTGTCTTTTCCCCTTCTTTTCCCTATTTCTCTTTGTTTTTTGTGCCTGTTAATCATTTGGAGAGATCTAGGTCAAGTGTGAAGGTGATTATAGCATAGAGGGCAAATGACTTGAAATTAAACCGTCTCCTGTTTACTATTACAGGTCCAGGTTTGCATACAGAATGTTACTAGGAGACAAACACGTAATACAAACTACTATGCTAAATGAAGATGGACTAGCTCTCTATTTCCTGTTACTGGATAAATGAGGGTGGACTCCCTCACTGTTTTATATGTCTTTTGCAATATAAAATAAAACGATATTTGAAAAAAAAAAAAAAAAAAAAAGTGGAGTTGGGTTTTAAAGCTGTAGTAAACTCCCCTTTTTTTTTTTTACCTACAATAAGGCTTACGTGTAGGTACAGTAAACTCCTAACCGTGCACCATTTTGAAGATATGGACTTTAGTAGCAGCCGGTGACATCACTGGTGCATGCGCAATGCACTTTCAATGGATGGCATGCCGCCTGCCAGGAAACGTGCCAGAGAACCTCTGTTGCTAATCCTTCATGAATGCCTATTCAGGGAGCCTCTGTTGCTAATCCTTCCAGAATACCCATTCCTTTGCGCAGGCACGCACAGGAGCACGCACACACGCTGCAGGTGCGCACATATGCACGCGGGAACGAGGCAGGTGCGCGGGCAAGTGCGCGACACTGTGGCGCCAAACAATCTATTTAAACCGGAGAGCACCATGCAGCTGGTGCTGTCTGTTCTACGGTGTATAGTGTTCCTGAGAGACCTGTTACCTGTACCGGTTTACCTGTGACCCGGCTTGTTTGACCTTGATTGATCTCTGCCTGCACCGATCCCGGCTTGTCCACGACCATTCTTCTGATTATCCCTTTGTACCTCTGCCGCCAGCCCGTTCACTACCCAGCCTGTACCTGACGATCCTTCTACTTTACCCCTCTGTACCACATTGCCAGCCAGTTGCCGAACCAGCCTGTACCACTACCCTATCCAACTGCATGAGCCGTGCAGGACATCCCATCACCATCTGTGGACCAGTCCAGCCCTAGTGCCATCCTGCACTCTGTAACCGTCTGTCTGCTCTACCAGGGGTTCTTGAATCAGGTGCGCAAGAGTGGTTACTCCCTGCATAAGTCAGAATCCACCACCAGGTGTGTGACACCGCCCTTCGAGAGCTCTGCCGCAGCTGTGACAGAGTGCTGCTGGAAGTCTTTGTTTTAAGGCAAGTCTGTCATTATGTGCTATTATGTGATGCATACTACCACAATATGACATTACCTGCACTGCAGGGGCACAATTTTTTGTTTTTGTTTTTTTAGTTGCAGTTTACGATCGCTTTAGGTCCTCAGGATAGAAAAGGGCAACATGTTTTTCAACTTACGAATGACTCAAGTTCTTTACAACTACCCCATTTTATCACAAAGAACTTCTAGATACCTGGACGGAAGGCCAGCTTCATTTTAAGCAGAGATTCATTGCAATCGGCCAGCAGATATTTTGTTTTTCGGTTGAATACTCGCACTACTCCAAGAAGTAAATGCCCTGATATTCTCAAGGACATCATCATCTACAAGACAGACATTTCAGGCATTAACAGTTTCTTCCCAGTTAATTTCCACAGCTAAATAACACCAAAAACAAAGAAACTATCTGGGAACATACCTTTGCAGACAGGATATTTTTGATGGCCATTTCAAGGTTGCATTCAAATATATTACTCTTGGTCAATTTCTTGTGCCAGTGAGCTGCTATCCATATCTTGGCCAGGATCCCATGCTTGTCCAGAAGAACATGTGTGTAAAACATTTTTTAAAAAACTCACAGACATCTAAAAGCTGCAATACATGATACTGATTGTTATTCATTTGACATTTCCTTTTATTTACTAACAATACTGTAGTTCTATTTTTTTCTAAAAGGAAGTAAGTGACTGTAATAGGTAATAACTATAACCTGCTATGAGAAGTACCTCTTGCAGCTGCCAAGTACAAGGCTGGTGCAGTGTTGATGTCCTCTAGTAGGGTGATGTGGGGTTTGATCAAACTGGCTTGTAAAGAATAATAACTAGCCTACCATAGACACTGCTCCCTATTTTGCACTAGCGGTCCATCCACCTCTAGTGACAATTTATAGATTATAGGATGATGTCAAACAGGGTGGATAAAAATCAATGATTTAAAAAAAAAAAAAAATCTGTTTTTATTTCAATCAGATTTGATTTTTAATCAAATTTATTTTAATAACATGCTTTTGGAGTAAAAAACTATTTAAAGATAGTTTTCTATACATTAATAATTTAGTTTGTTCAGCATGAAATGGATCTTAGTTGTGTAGCAGGAGGCTGTATATTCTGCAATATTTACATTTTTGGTAAACTCATTCAATGAATCCAAGCTCTGTATGTTGAGATAACATGCACTGCATTGATGCATTCACACATTGTCACAGTAACCATGAGATAAAACAAAGTTCAGGAATATTCCTTTATCCCACTGTACACTACAAACTGTATGATTGAATATCGTTGTTTTCACTAACCTGACAGCTTATTATTCTAAATAGGGAACCTTAATTTTGTTTGCAAATATTAAAGAATCTAGCTACCAGCAAAAATAAGTCAATACATTTAAAGAGCACCTGTCATTTCAGATCCATCATGGCAGCGCCTGTTAGCGGGCACCCACTCACCTGCTGCCGCCACATCCCTCACCTTGTTGTGTCACTGCCGCATCACCAGCCGTGCCATTAACCTCTTCACGCCCGCACTATAGACAAAAGACGTCTACAGTGACGGACCTGAATTGCCAGGAGGGTGTCCATGTACATCCTCCCAAGCATGCGCTGTCAGCCTGTCCCTGCGGGTCGCGTGCAGCGCGCTCTGTGATCACAGAGTCCATGAGACTCGGCTGATCACAGATCGGAGTAAGGGGGTGGCCCCGCCCCCTTACCACATGATCAGCTGTCAGCCGATGACAGCTGATAATGTGATGCAAACAGAAGATCGGTGATCGTTATTTTTTTTCCCCTCACAAAAAAGAAGCTGATCACCGGCTTCTGTGAGAGGGACATCGGTCCCTCACACAGAGAGCCACGGATGGATGATGCCACCTATCAGTGCCACTGATCAGTGCCGCCCATCAGTGCCGCCTCATCACTGCTTATCAGTGCCACCCATCAGTGCCCATCAGTGTCACCTATCAGAGCCACTGATCAGTGCCCATCAGTGCCACATCACTGCTTATCAATGCCACCTATCAGTGCCCATTAGTGCCGCCTTATCAG
Source organism: Glandirana rugosa (assembly GCA_018402905.1). NCBI lineage: Eukaryota > Metazoa > Chordata > Amphibia > Anura > Ranidae > Glandirana > Glandirana rugosa. The sequence continues at coordinate 591,806 of BLSH010014141.1, read as the reverse complement.
TGCAGCCTATCAGTGCAACCTCATCAGCACTCTTCAGTGAAGAAAAAAAATTACCGGTTTTCAAAATTTTATAAAAAACTATGGAGGGTTTTTTTTAAAAATTTTTTTTTTTTTTGTTTTTTTAGCAAAAAATAAAAAACCCAGCAGTGATTAAATACCATCAAAAGAAAGCTCTATTTGTGGGGAAAACATTACAAAAATTTCATATGAATAAAGTGTACCAAGACCGCACAATTGTCATTCAAAGTGCGACAGCGCTGAAAGCTGAAAATTGGTCTGGGTAGGAGGGGGGTTTAAGTGCCCGGTAAGCAAGTGGTTAAAGTGAATGGGACTGTTGGTGAGTCAACAGTGGGACAGAGGAGGTGCTGCTGTGGGACAGAGACGACAGTTGTGTTTTAAAAATTATGATTTAAATCAAGCCTTTTTACTAGTGATTTAAATTGACTTGATTTAAATCAAATCCACCCTGTCAGGTTCATTTGCGTAGTGTGAGTTCACCATTATGTGTACTGTTCCAGGGACCGATTGAAAGAGGCAGTCCCGGGCATGGTTCACTTGTGGTCCAGTAGGGTATTCTTCAGTGTGAACACAAAGCATGCATTAACTCAGAACTTTCCATAGATCACGGAGCATGGGGACAGGGATCACTGTGGTCTGGTTGGCAAACGTTATAATGTAGACCAGCAGCCCTATCTAAATTCAACAAAGGTGATCAGAACATCATGAGGTATCTAGAGCTCACACTTTAACCATTTCCCGACCAACTGCCATCATTATACGGTGGCAGGTTGGCTCTCCTGCGCAAATCGCCATAGCTGTATGGCGGGTTCGTGTACGAGCGATAGGGGCTGCGCGCCGCGGGAGTGTGTCCGCAGGTCCGGAAGACTCGATGTTCGTTGGCAACCCGTGACCGCATTCTATGGAGGCAGAACGGGGATCTGCCTATGTAAACAAGGTGGATCCCCGATCTGCCAGATGACAAGACAGAGATCTTCTGTTCCCAGTAATCGGGAACAGTGATCTCTGCCATGTCCCTGCTAGCCCACCCCCCCTAGAATTACAACACACCCAGGGAACACAATTCACCCCCTAGCGTTAACCCCTTCCCTGCCAGTGTCATTTTTACATTGATCCCTGAATTTTTGTAGCACTGATCAATGTAATAATGTCACTGGTCCCCAGTTTGGGGTCAGATTTGTCCGCCACAATGTCGCAATCCCGCTAAAAAATGCAGATTGCCGCCATTACTAGTAAAAACAATAATAAAAGTCCCTAAATCTATCCCGTAGTTTGTAGACGCGATAACTTTTGTGCAAACCAATCAATTTACGCCCATTATGATTTTTTTTTACCAAAAATATGCAGAAGAATATATATCAGTCTAAACTGATGAATAAATGTGTTTTTTTTTTTAATATGTATTATAGCAAAAAGTAAAACAAATGTTTGTTTGTTTTCTCAAAATTGTCTGTCTTTTTTTGTTTATAACGCAAAATAAAAACTGCAGAGGTGAACAAATATCACTAAAAGAAAGCTCTAGTAGTGGGAAAAAAGAGCGTAAATTTTTCTTTGGGTACAGCGTCGCACGACTGCACAATTTTTCAGTTAAAGCGACGCAGTGCCGTTTTTCAAAAAATGGCCTGGTCAGGAAGTGGATAAATCCTTACGGGGTTGAAGTGGTTAAAACATAGAAATATCAAATTAACATAACATGTCATTGTACTGTTTTGGTTTTTTTGCCTTGTCTGAAGCTTCCCTGTGAATGTATTCAATCTCTTATTATTCCCAACCTAAAAGTGAGAATATTCTTGTGTGAGAATTTGCTCAACCTACCAACAAGTACCGGACACCAGAGTGAGAAAGATAAATTACACCATGGAATGGAAGCGTCCACTATTGCGGGGGCCACTTATTGGAGAGGACAGCTTCTCATTTAGATGAAGGACAAATCAGGGGGTATTATTGCCAGGAACAGAGACCCATAACGTGCAGCTAAAACAAATACCAGCCATGGCACAGACAGGCAGAAGATGCAACCTATAAAGGCTCAGAATTATGAATGTCATCCTTACTGGCAGCCTATCAGCCCTTGCACTGCCCACAGTCATAGCAGACCATTTACCAGATTAGAGGACCATACTAGGTGGTATACCAGCTTGTAGCTAAATTCTTTTTTCTAAACAAAAAAAAAACCTTTTCTACTGAAAAAATGAACTTTGGGCAAAATATACCAAAATATTCCACAATATGTAAACCAGGCTACCTGGCAGAGGAAATGTCATCAGTCTACATGCACGCAAGAGGGATGATTAACTAAGACTGGAGCGTGCAAAATATGGTGCAGTTCTGCATAGAAACCAATCAGCTTCCAGGCTTTTTTTTGGCAAAGCTTAAGGATGCATTCACATGTGTGCAGCGCCAAAGTTGTATGATTTCAATTGCAACTTTGATGCAACTTTGGATGGGAGCGACTTGGATGCATCTTTGGATGCGTTCACCGTTGCACAACTATCACATTGATAACATTAAGATGTGACTTTCATGCAACATTTGAGATTTAACATTGTAGTCTATGGCACTCAAGTTACATGAAAGCCACATTAAAGTAGTGCAGGGATCTTTTTAACCACTTCAGCCCCGGAAGGATTTCCCCCTGACCAGAGCACATTTTACGATTCCGCACTGCGTCGCGTTAACTGACAATTGCGCGGTCGTGCGACGTTGTACCCAAACAAAATTTATGTCCTTTTTTTCCCACAAATAGAGCTTTCTTTTGGAGGTATTTGATCCCCTCTGCGTCATTTATGATTACCGCTATAAACAAAAAAGAGCAACAATTTTGAAAAAAAAACAATAATTTTAACTTTTTGCTTAAAATACAAATCCAAAAAAAAAATATATAAAAAAAACATACAAAATGCACTTCTACATATTTTTGTAAAAAAAAAAAAAAAAAAAAAAAAGGGCAATAAGCGTTTCTTGATTGGTTTGTGCAAAAGTTGCCGCGTTTACAAACCATGAGAATTCATTTATGGTGTTTTTACGTTTTTTTTTTTTACTAGTAATGGCGGTGATCTGCGATTTTTAGCGGGATTGAGATATTGCGGCAGACATGTCGGACATTTTTGACACTTTTTTGGGACCACTGACATTTATAGAGCGATCAGATCTATAAAAAAAAAAAAAACACTGATTACTCTATAAATGTCACTGGCAGGGAAGGGTTAACCTGCAGGGGTTAACTGTGTTCCTTATGTATGTTCTAACTGAGGGGCCGGGCTGCCAGGGGCATAAGAGATCTAACTGATTCCGAGTACAGGGATCAGTAGATCTCTGTCATGCCACAAGTCAGAACAGGGAACCGCTGTGTTTACATTGGTCCAAGTCGCACAAGTGTGAATGGAACCTCAAAGTGATACTAAAGTCTCATTTTTTTATTTTTTTGTTAAAAATAACAAGCATGTTATACTTATCTGCTCTGTGCAATGGTTTAGCACAGAGCAGCCCTGATACTAGTCTTCTCAGGTCCCTCTTTGGTGCTCCTGGCCCCTCGCTTTTGTGGAGTGCCCCTACAGCAAGTGGCTTGCTATGGGGGGCACCTGAGCCGAGCCACAGTTCCCTTTGTCTATTCAAACACAGGCGTCCAGTCAGGCCCCACCCCTTTCTCTCCTCATTGGCTCACTGACTTTGATTGACAGCAGTGGGAGCCAATGGCACCGCACTGCTGTTTCAGGTGGGGAGTCCCAGACAGCTGAGTCTCTTGTGCAACCTCACTGGATCCAGATGGTCCTCAGGTAAGTAGGTTCACACTATTTGACATGAAAACGGTCCTACTTTGCTCTGCAACATGTGTCCTACAACAGTCCCACATTGGGCGTACATCGGCCCGACTTCTGTGAACAGGATACGACTTTGAATCCGACAATACCAGGCACCTTGTGCTCTGGGGATCTTGAAGGGGAACCCCCCGCCAAATTAAAAAAAAAAAAAAAGGCATGGGGTCCCCCCTCCAAGAGCATACCAGGCCTTTTGGACTGGTATGGATTTTAAGGGGAACCCCCCACACCATTTTCCCCAGCAAAATCCATACCAGACCCTTATCCGAGCAAGCAGCATGGTAGGCCAGGAAATAGGGTGGGGAAGAGCGAGCGCTCCCCCCCCCCCTCCTGGACCATACCAGGCCGCATGCCCTCAACATGGGGAGTATGGGTGCTTTGTGGCTGGAGGGGGCTCTGCGGCCCCCACCCCAAAGCACCAAGTTGAGGGCATGCGGCATGGTATGGTCTAGGAGGGGGGCGCTCGCTTTTCCCCAAGCCTTTCTTGGCCTGCCAGGCTGCGTGCTAATTTAAGGGTCAGGTATGGATTTTGGGGGGGACCCCACGCCGTTTTTTTGGCGTGGGGGTTCCCCTTAAAAAACATTCCAGATCGAAGGGCCTGGTATGCTCTTGGAGGGGGGACCCATGCGTTTTTTTTTTTAATTTGGCGGGGGTTTCCCTTCAAAATCCTGAGAGCAGCGAAGTTGCATGCCAAAGTCAGATCAGTTAAGACAATGATCTGACTTTAATGCGACTTTGATGTTTTTCAATGGGCTGAAGTAGGATCAAAGTCTGACAAAAGTAGTACAGGAACCTTTTTCAAAGTCGAACCGACTTGTGTCGGACCAGTTAAGATGGCTCTCATAGGGAATCGTTGATTTTGTGATGTAATGCGATATGTGCTCCTAATGTCGGTCCGATTCTCGGACTAGTATGAACCTAGCTGCCAGGGAAGGAATCAAAGTACTTCAAATCTCTCAGATTCCCTGCGTTCCTATATCTGCTATTCTACTACCTGACTTCGACCCGGCTTGCTTCTGACCTGTGAACCTTTTCTCCTGATCGACCTCGGCTTGTACCTTGAATACTCATCTGGCTCGCTCCTTGTGTTAGACCCTCGACCTGCTCATCAACCCCGCTCTGGCTCCGCTCTCTGTGTATGACCCGGCTTCTCCAACGACCTTCTCTGAACTTGTCTTACCGTGCATGACCTCTGGCTTGGCTATCGTTTTTCCCTCTGCCTGCACCTTTTCAAGTTCATCTGGACTCTTAAGCACACCAGTCTACTGCCTATCAAGCTGTTCCTGTGGAACCCAGTCATACCATCACATTACTAGCAAACTGTGCTTCTTTAGGCACTGCAATCCCTGCATCCACCTCCAGGGAGGCAGTGCACTTAGCCGCAAGGGGAGCCTTCTAGCATCTCAGCCTCACACCTGCATCGTGACACTAGCCTTAGGGGGCTGGGAGGGCTGCTGCACACAGAATGCTTTTTATCTTGATGCACAAAATGCATTAAGATAAAAAAACCTTCTGCCTTTACAATCACTTTAATTCAAGTTAGAAGCTTATTAGCTACCATGCACAGCTGCACCAGATTTTGCACTCTTCACTTTTAGTAAATCAACCCCATGGTATTCCATGATTATCTTACAATGAAAAAATAGACATGGGAAAATGTTCATCAGACAGAAACCTGCTGAAAATTTTGTAGGAAGAAAAACCAACATTCAGTTCAAAATCTATGAAGAGCTTAAGGCTACTTTCACACTCAAACTTTTTTCAGGCGCTGTGGTGCTAAAAACAGCGCCTGTGCAGCGCCTGAAAAACTCTCCCCCCCATTCTCCCCAGTGTGAAAGCCTGAGTGTTTTCACACTGGGGCGGTGTGATTACAGGACAGCAAGAAAAGTCCTGCAAGCCGCATCTTTGGGGCAGTGCTGTGAGCGGTGTGTACACCACTCCTACACGGCCCCCTCCATTGAAAGCAATGGACGGCGCTCCCATAGCGGCTGTACACCACCTCGGGAGCTCCGAGCGGGCCATAGCGCCGCTATAATAGCGGTAAATGCGCTGCTAATTAGCGGCAATTTACCGCTTCCACCCCAGTGTGAAAGTAGCCTAAGCCACAGTAGATGCTGTGCTGCTGATACACAACTACCTAAGTGTAGAAACTGGACTAAGCTATGAATTCTACATAACAACAAAATCTTAGCTCACAGCACACTTTCATTTAATAACATCGTCATTCTAATAGCAATATAAACAATAGTTGATTTTGACAATGCAAAACAAGCTTACATGAAAAACCTTCTCTTCCTGTTGCGAGTTATGTCTGTTTGCTGGCCATCAAGTTATAAGGACTGCATATCCTATGGTACCTTGCTCCCTACAAGTTGTGAATCCTGTACTGACTCCTCCTCTCAGCACCTCTGTGGTTCAGAAGGCAGGCTCTATGAAATGTGTGACACAGCAGTCCCTACCCACAGGGCATGGTAAATACGTGTCACAGAAATCAAGGAAGTAAATGTGTGGGAAATCTTCACAAAGGTTACAAACTTGCTTTGTAACACCATTTATATTTTATTTGCACCAATTTTGACCTTTTCATTATTAACCGCTTGTCGACCGCTGGTCGGCAATTGACAGCGACAGAGTGGCGCTGTAAGGCAAAGCACCGTCATATGACGGCGGCTGCCAGATCGCGCACAGTGAGCGCACTCACTGTGTCCGGGGAGGGCCAGGGAGCGGGTGCGGCGGATTCGATCTCCGCCGGCTACCCGCGATGCCCCCCCCCCCCCGGAGTGAAAGAACGGAGGTCCGTGTATGTAAACATGGACCTCCGTTCTGTGAGGGGGGAAGGACTGTGATCACAGCCTTCCTTTACATGGAAGCTGTGATCACTTCCCTTCCCCTGTTAGGGCAGCCCCCATACAGTAAGAACACGCCCAGGGAACACAGTTAACCCTTAGAGCGCCCCCTGCAGGTTAACCCCTTCACTGCCAATGGCATTTACACAGTAATCAGTGCATTTTTATAGCACTGATCACTGTATAAATGCCAATGGTCCCAAAAAAGTGTCAAAATGTTCCGACATGTCCATCCTAATATTGCAGTACCGCTAAAAATCGCAGATCGCCACCATTACTAGAAAAAAATGTAAAAAAATAAAAACCCCAGAAATGAATTCTCATCATCCGTAAACGTGGCAACTTTTGCGCAAACCAATCAATAAACGCTGGTTGCGATTTTTTTTATCACAAATATGAGGAAGAATATAAATCGGCCAAAACCTATGAAAAAAAATGTTTTTTTATATTTTTTTTGGATTTGTATTTTTTGCAAAAAGTAAGAAATTTGTTTTTTTTTGCAAAATTGTCGCTCTTCTTTTGTTTATAGCGGCGATCAAAATGACGCAGCAGTGATCAAATACCACCAAAAGAAAGCTCTATTTGTGGGAAAAAAAGGACGCAAATTTTGTTTGGGTACAACGTCACGCGACCGCGCAATTTTCAGCTAAAGCGACGCAGCGCCGAATCGCAAAAAGGGCTCTGGTCCTAAAGTGTGAAATCCTTCCGGGGCTGAAGTGGTTAAACCTTATTCTAAAATGTGTTAATCTTGACCCTAAAGCTCTTAATGCAAGCTCTAACGAACTTGTTCCTTGAAGAGTGCTACTGTTTAGGATAAATTATCTGAATATACCTGTCTGTGGTGACAGCGTGTGTTACAGGCGATTATTCTAAAATCATAATTGGTATTACGAGTCCTCTTGCTCGGTCCCAAGAGGTGGTGGAAGTGAAAGGATTAATTGCTTGAATTAGCCCGGTAACAATCGCTCGCAGGCTGCTGGCACCTAGATTGTTGTCCCGCAAGCTGGGAAAACTTTGTGCTAGAAACAGCTGAGAGTGGCATTGTTACATTAGTGACAAGCGCGGGGTGAGATTGGCCGGTCCTCTGTCACGAGTTAGTGAGGAGAGCAGGGATCTGATACCCGAGTTCGTCACAAACACAATGTCCTATTCACTGGGAAATCAGAGGAAGGAATGATGAACAAGGGCGAAAAAAAAACCACCTCATCCTTGTGGGACACTGGATAAGGTGTACGACAAGTAACGCCACCAGTTCTGACACCCTGCGAGCAAAGGTGATAGCCACCTATAAGGGCCACCTTCTGAAACATAGTAAGGAGGGGAATCTCCCAAATATTTTATAATAAGGGAGGCTTCTGTAGAACCGAAAGCACCAAGTTCAGATACCACAGCGGTAGAAGAGACCCCACGGTGGAGACAGACTTTGAACCTTCTAAAACAAAAAAGGTACGCACCAGGTAGTGCGAGACCAGGGGACGCTGAATAAGACTGCCAAGGCTGACATCTGGCCCTTGATGGTACTCAGCCCATTTCTGTTCAACACCCCATGAAGGAAAGTCGGAATTGGAGCCACGAGAAAGAACGAGGGGAATGCCCAGCAACTCACACTTACACGCTTTCCACGTCCGGTGGTAGATCTTCCTAGAGGAAAACTCCCTAGCCTTCAGCAGAATCGGAACTTCAGCACCTGGCTCATCACAGCCAGGACATCAAAACCAGCGACTGTAAAGCAGGATGGGAGATTGGCCCCTGGGACAGTAGATCCTTCCTGAGAGACAGTCGCCAAGGAACGTCGGCGACCAGGCGCACCAGGTCGACGTACCAAGGCCAACAGCACCAATCCGGGGTCAATAGAATGTCCGGAATCCCTTCGGCCTTGATACTGCTCAAAAGCTGCAGTAGCAGCATGCAAGGAGGATAGGTGTTGTTCAAACGATACCGGCCCACAGGGGCCACCAGAGCGTTTGAAGGTGTCTCAGAGGTGAAACAAATCCTCCTAAATAAGTTGTACCTGTTTATCTGCAGCCTTTCTTCTCCAGTCCTTAAAAGTTCAGAATTTATACAGCTTGCCTGAGCTTCAGGAAGTAGGGGGCAGGGAGCTGAAGTTGCACTCTGCAGAGCTCAGTAAGGAGAGCTCTGAGAGCTGACTGGAGGGAAGGGACAACTCCCTACCCAATTTATGCTGGAAAAGAGCTAAGGCTGTCAATCACAGGCTGTGTGCTGGAGCTCAATCCACTATCACTTTTTTTCTCTTGGTGTCAGGAAAACCTTTCAGAAGTGACTGAAGTGGCTGATAGAGGAACACGGCAGCAGCCAGAAATAACACTTCATGCTTTTAAAGGAGAAGTACAGCCAACGCTCATTTGACTGTACTTCTCCTGTGGCCCGTTTTCAGCAGCCCGTTGTCGGCTGACGTCACAGAGCCAGACCAGGCTCGGGAAAGATTGCAACCATATGGTTGGAATGCGCTCACATGCCTGGACTGACACCCGACTCAGGGAGCCGCTGATAGGCTGAGCCGGCTGCTCTCACCCCCTCCTCAGCCCAGCGCTCCAGTGAGTTGCGGGGGGGGGGGGGGGGGGGCAGAGCAGAGGGCTGGTGGCTGACAGTTACCAGCTCTCTGCTCAGGGAGCTCTGACAATTGAGCATATCGGCGGTGTTTGATCACTCGGTTCTCAGCCGCATAGCCGGCGGGGGACAGATGCAGCTTTGGATCAATGTTACATCCACCTAGGCAAGTATGATAAAAAAAAATCCCATACTTCTCGTTTTAACTGAGACAAGTACACACTATAGAGGGATATGGTTTGTTCAGATCTCATGTCTGACTCGGAGGTTTACAAACACTTTTAAAAACAATAAGACAACTGTTTATGTCATCCAGTAAGGCCTCATTCACATGGCTGAAGTGGTCGTTATATGGCAAGTATCTTGCAAAAAAAAAAAAACTGCGACTGAGAGCCCAGGGAGCAATTACCTGGGGTTAGGGACAGACGATTACCAATGGATGCACGTAGCTTGTGTCCAGCGATGACCATCTGTCCTTAACTGCAGGTAATCTCTTCTTGCACAATTACTTCCGATTACACCAGCAAACAGCTACTGTCAGCCTGCCATTACTCTGCACAGACTTCCCCTCCACATCTGTTCCCACACACCTGGGCCCCAGCTGCAGTTTATCATTAGATACTTGCCACACCACGGCCAATGGACATTGTAAATGAGGCCTTAGGTTTTTAGTTATACATGCAAACAGAGAGCATACATCTTTATCAGATTGCTATTGAGTTGTAACGCTACTGCATCTTAATTTTAGGCTGACACCATTTCTTTTAATGAGATTCTTTATGATAAACACTAAGCCAGCGCACATCAAAGGATACCCTCTGGAGACCAACAGACCACAGAACTGGGTATTCTTCTGTAGATTTCAATAGATGTATTAGAAGCAAGTGCACATTTTTTTATGGGTGGCAATCCCATTATAACACAGACAACATACAGGCCGTAACTTGATGGAAGAGTATGTGCAACATTATTGGCAAGAAGCGATAGGGCCCCACAACTTGTCAATAAAATGATGTACATGTATTGTCTGAACCAGGACAAGGCCCTTTACTGCCCTAGGGCACACATGTCAAACGCAAGCCTGGTGGGCCGAATCTGGCCCACCTGGCCTTGTCATCTGGCCCTCTCACCCAGTTTTACAGCTGGAACATGGCAGAACTTCATTCCGTCACCTCCGACCCTTTGCTCCTGCTTCCTACTGTCACTTGTAAACACAGAAGCATTTGCTCACAGTGGCTCCTGGAATTAACAGATCCCTGCATGCACTCATGGTGGGGCATGGCGGGGACAGATCTTCACAGAGAACGATGACCCTTCAAGGCAAGGCAACGCCATCTACACAGGGAGGTACTAGAGTCAGGCAAGGTAGGAGTGGAGATGTATGGAAGCTTTGGGGGGGTTGCAATCTGTACATAACACACACCCCTAAACCCTGCACTCTGTACACAACACACTCCTGAACCCTGCACTCTGTACATAACGCACCACTGAACCCCGCACTCTGTACACAGCACACTCCTGAGCTTTGTGCATTCCTGAACCCCGCATTCTGTACATGGCACACCCCTGAGCTCTGCATGTAAGGCACTCCTGAACCCTGCAGTCTGTACATAGCGCACCCATAAACTGCGCACCCTGTGCATACGGCACCAACAGAACCGCACACTGTACAGAGCATGCCCCTGAACCCTGCACTCCGCACATAGCGCACCCCTGGGCTCTGCATTCTGTACATAGCACACCCCTGAGCTCTGAACTCTGTATGTAGGGCACTACTAAACCCTGCACTCTGTATATAGTGTACACCTAAGCTCTGCACTCTGTACGTAAGGCACTCCTGAACCCTGCACTCTGTACATAACACACCCCTGAGCTTTGCGCTCTGTACGATGTGCATGCCTGAACTCCACACTCTATACGTAGCGCACCCCTAAACCCTGCATTCTGTACATAGCGCACCCCTGAGCTCTGCATTCTGTACATAAAGCACTCTTGAACCCTGCACGTTGAGCACCCCAGATACAACTGGCCCTTTGAGGGCAACTATACTGCTGAAGCAGTCTGACACTCCTGCCCTAGGGGAAAAGGCCAAAGTGGACCCCCCCCCTCCATGAGCTACTTTAGCAGGATTGAAAATGCATGAAAAACTTTTTAATGGGACTTTTCAGGTGCTACAATGACGTCCACAGATATCTTTCATAAAATCATTGGTTTTAATGATGCAATCTTCTATTAAAGTGGTTTTAATGCATGCGTGGCTCATTGTACATTTATGGCAGCCGTTCTGTGCCGTGATGATGCGACTCTCGTGCACATGCACAGGAGCAACGTCATCACAACCCCACCATTCAAGTGGACAAAACAGACAGAACCCGTAAGGAGGACCGGATGAAGGTGGAAGCACCCAGGACCAGCATGTGAGAGCTGGAGGGCTCTGTTTGACAGGTAGGTCTGTCATGATGTGACACCTGGGGGTTCTTTTAATAAAAAAAATACCCAGAGTTTAATTCTGTTTTAAGATTTTTTCACACCCACGTGACCAATCAATAAAATGTTTCATAGTCAAAAAAACAAACATTCTGGTATGTGCTCCAACCCAAAACCAGGTTACATGAACTTTTGCATGAGAATGCCCCTACAGCCCAACATACATTTCAAAAGAGAAGTATGGACTTTTTTTTTTTGTAGATTCATACTTATCTAGGTGGATTAAGCATTGGTCCGATGTTGCATCTGTCCTCCGCTGGCTCTAACACTGAGAACCAAGCGATTAAACACCGCCGATCATTTGGTTCTCAGGGCTCCCTGAGCAGAGAGCTGGTGCTCCGCTGCCCGCTCTACCCCCCCCCCCCCCTTCCTTCCCTATAGTGGAGCGCTGAGCTGTGGAGGAGGCGGGAACGTCCAGCTCAGGTATGTGGGTGGATCCCGACTTCATTGTCACAATCTTGCCCGAGCCTGGACCGGCTCTGTGACGTCAGCCGATAGTGGCCTTTGGCCCGCTGTCAGCTCAAAATGGGTCACTTTCTTCCAAGAAATTCCCATTAATACCAGGGAACAGCCAGACTCTCTGGATCCAGGCTGGCAGGAGTCTGGATGCTCCATCAGCAGGCAGTTAAGCTCAGCAGCAACGACAGAGATGGTAGAGTTACCACCCACAAAAGCTACATAACCATATTATGGGAATTTCTTGGTGAATTCAGTAATTTCCAGTTGTATAAATCACAAGAAGGTCTTTCAAGCTGAAACCATGTAAAGACCTCATATGGCGCTACTGCAACCACATTGCAGTTGAAACCAGGGCATCTTGCTGGCTGTGAACTGCGCATCAGTTTTTACGTACTCAGAGCATCAGTCTGTGAAGCACAACGAGCAGAGTGTTGCCCATTTCCATAAGATGGCTGCATTGTTCCCTTTTTTAGGCTTTCTTTTTAACTTCCAACTCAACACCAGTGGCGGGCGCTCCATATGGGGCCACCCCCTCTAATCCATGTGCTCGGCCCCAAGTCTATATGCAGGGCACCAGACGCATCGATTCCAATGGAGGTTTTTTTTTTTTTAAGCATGATTAGAGCCTGAGGCTCCAATTGGCTTCAAAAAAGGGTTGGCTCTAAGTTGTGTGACAATAGTGAATTCATATTTGCTATTGTCTTCCTGTTTCTCCTCCTGGCCAATCAGGGAGTGGGAGGTGTGCGATTGGCCAAGAGGAGAAGCGACCGTATTGGCAGGGGGTGGGGGGAGGATGTACAGGAAGATCCGGTAATCGGGAGATGGCCGCCTAGAGCGATCTCTCAGTGCTCTGCACATTGGCGCCAATTGAGAGCCCGACCACATGAGCACCGACCGCAGGTGGGGCGGGGGGTCGGGTGGTTTGTTTGCCGCTTTTGGGTTTAATAGGGGATGTAAGGGACCGCATATGTGTGTGTTCATGTAACCTTGGTCCCGGGATGGAGCAGAAAAATATTCCAACCACACGCGTTACTGGAAATGGTTGTCAGGTAAGTGGGTGCTGTAGCGACCATCAGCCGGAATACCAGAAGCACTCAAAATAAAAGCTTCCCAGAACACCAAGGACCTCCAAAAAAAGGCCCCGTGATTAATTTGACAATCACATGAAGGCATCCCACTTGGCCCCAAAACGGCGCTCTTTTAGCTGTGATGTAATGGTAAAATAAAGCGTGGGACTTTTTTGGAGATCTGGTGGGCTGGTGACATACCTTTGGTTTTGGATTTAGGTCGGAGCAGAGAACAGAATGTTGTAAAGACTATGTAACATTTTATTGATTGGTCACACACAGTGGCGGCTGGTGCTCAATATTCTTGGGGGGTGCCCCCCCCCCAGCCAGCCAGCCCCCCCCGGCATTTGACCGATAGTCTCATCGCCCCACCAGCCCCACACTTACCCCGTCCAGGTTGCGACTTTGGTGGCTTCCCCCGTGCGTCTCCTCCCAAGTCCCGGCGGTCGCTTCTCCTCCTGACCAATCGAGACTTAGGACTCACAGCCAATTGGGTCTTAGGACTTCCGGACAATCGGGTCTCAGGACCCGCTTCCTGATTGGCTGGGAGGAGAAACAGGAAGACATTAGCAAATATTAACTCCCTATTGTCACACAACTGGGTGGGCTCCAGGTACAGTACTCTGCGCCCCAAGCCCACCCTTTTTGAAGCCAATTAGAGCCTCAAGCTATAATCATGTGCATCGAAAAATAAACGCATTGGAATCAATGCGTCTGTTTCCCTGTATGTAGATTAACCGGTTCCCGACCAGCTACTGTATATTTACGGTGACAATGTGGCATCATTCCGCGAATCACCGTAAAAAAGCGGCGATTCGCGGACGCGCAGCTAGTGCCCGCCGCACTCCGCGTGAGTGTGCCTGCGGCTCGGGCGGACCCGATGTCCACCGGCGAGCCGCGATGAGCTGCCAGAAGGAAAGAACGGGGAACCGCTGAAGTAAACACGGCGGTTCCCCGATCTGACAGGCGGCATGTAAGAGATCTACTGATCCCTGTCACTGGGATCAGTTAGATCTCTTATGCCCCTGACAGCCCAGCCCCCACACAGTTAGAACACGCCTAGGGGACACAGTTAACCCCTAGATCTCCCCCTGCAGGTTAACCCCTTCACTGCCAATGACATTTACATAGTAATCAGTGGATATTTAAATTTCTGATCGCTGTGTAAATGTCATTGGTCCCAAAAAAAGTTTCAAAAATGTCCGACATGTCCGCCCCAATATCAAAGTCCCGATAAAAATTGCAGATCGCCGCCGCCGCCAAGTAAAAAATATAATAAATTGTAAAAAATGGCAGAAATTAATTCTCATGGTTTGTAAACTTTTGCTCAAACCAATCAATAAACGCAGATTGAGATTTTTTTTACCAGAAATATGAGGAAGAATATAAATCGGCCAAAACCGATGAATAAATTCGTTTTTTTATATATATTTTTTTAATTCGTAAATTAACAAAAAGTCAGAAATTTTTTTTTTTGCGAAATTGTCGCTCTTTCTTTGTTTATAGCGGTGATAAGAAATGACGCAGAGGTGACCAAATACCACCAAAAGAAAGCTCTATTTGTGGTAAAAAAAAAGGACGCTAATTTTGTTTGGGTATAATGTTGCACGACTGTGCAATTGTCAGATAAAGCGACGCAGTGCCGAATCGCAAAAAGTGCTCTGGTCCTAACATGGGAAATCCTTCCGGGGGTGAAGTGGTTAGGGGCCGGGCGCATGGATTAGAGGGGTGGCACCCTGCGCCCTGCATGAGTGGCCGCCACTGGTCACATGAATGTAACCTCCTTAAACCAAAACTTTGGTCCCGCTCTGCATTCAAATGAAAACATCAAGGAACCAGCATGTCATTTGCAGCTGCAGCCCAATTTAATCAAAGACCCAGTCCTCCTGTCGGCAGCCGACACACGTGATGATTTCAAGCCGGACTCCGCCCAACACTTTTTGTCACGCGATGACGTCAGGGGTGTGGCTTTGCAGCACAAATACATGACATTAGTTAAAAAAATAATAATAAATGCCCAGTTGTGAGAGAGCGGGGAGGAGGCAGGGGGCAATACGACATGATGTTTAGGGTGAAGGTCCACTTTAACATAACTTTGTATTAATAAAACCAATGTCGCTATGAAAGATATTTTTGGTGATCACTGTAGCACCTAAAAAGTCCCCTTAAAAGAATTCTCGTGCGTTTTCGGCCTTCGGTTATTTGTGCTCCTACCTTGTGCTGAAGCCCCAAGGCGGCTGCTTCTTCTGCCTATCTTCAGCCTGGCCCTGTTTTGTACCCTAGAGGCATGCCCATTCATATACAGTGCCTTGCGAAAGTATTCGGCCCCCTTGAACTTTGCGACCTTTTGCCACATTTCAGGCTTCAAACATAAAGATATAAAACTGTAATTTTTTGTGAAGAATCAACAACAAGTGGGACACAATCATGAAGTGGAACACAATTTATTGGATATTTCAAACTTTTTTAACAAATAAAAAACTGAAAAATTGGGCGTGCAAAATTATTCAGCCCCTTTACTTTCAGTGCAGCAAACTCTCTCCAGAAGTTCAGAGAGGATCTCTGAATGATCCAATGTTGACCTCAATGACTAATGATGATAAATAGAATCCACCTGTGTGTAATCAAGTCTCCGTATAAATGCACCTGCACTGTGATAGTCTCAGAGGTCCGTTTAAAGTGCAGAGAGCATCATGAAGAACAAGGAACACACCAGGCAGGACCGAGATACTGTTGTGGAGAAGTTTAAAGCCAGGTTTGAATACAAAAAGATTTCCCAAGCTTTAAACATCCCAAGGAGCACTGTGCAAGCGATAATATTGAAATGGAAGGAGAATCAGACCACTGCAAATCTACCAAGACCTGGCCGTCCCTCTCAACGGTTTTTCAAGCTAAAACCAAAGTAGACTGGTCTCGTGGAAGAAGGTGTACAAACCACACAGAGGGTCCACCGAACACCGTTTGAAATTTGTTGTGAAAAATACCTATAGAAATTCTTTACCGAAAGAAGAACGGTGAGAAGGTATTTCCCGTCTAAACACGTCATATGCTGACTAACAACAGGATACCTGTCTCAGAGGGTGGAGTCGACATCTAGAGACGTCAAGTAGGTCTCACTGGTACCCGGAGAACCGACGTAGAGACTAGTCAGAAGAGGAACATACTCGACTTTCAAATCTCCCTGCCGGTCCAGAACCATCTAAACGTCACCAGAC
>BLSH010014141.1:543883-575128 GCA_018402905.1 Glandirana rugosa | reverse complement strand
CCAGGTGTTAGAATGGCCAAGTCAAAGTCCAGACCTGAATCCAATCGAGAATCTGTGGAAAGAACTGAAAACTGCTGTTCACAAACGCTCTCCATCCAACCTCACTGAGCTCGAGCTGTTTTGCAAGGAGGAATGGGCAAAAATTTCAGTCTCTCAATGTGCAAAACTGATAGAGACTTCCCTAAGCGACTTACAGCTGTAATCGCAGCAAAAGGTGGTGCTACAAAGTATTAACTTAAGGGGGCTGAATAATTTTGCACGCCCAATTTTTCAGTTTTTTTATTTGTTAAAAAAGTTTGAAATATCCAATAAATTTCGTTCCACTTCATGATTGTGTCCCACTTGTTGTTGATTCTTCACAAAAAAATACAGTTTTATATCTTTATGTTTGAAGCCTGAAATGTGGCAAAAGGTCGCAAAGTTCAAGGGGGCCGAATACTTTCGCAAGGCACTGTAGATGTATGCTCATTTTTATAGCATCTTTTACATAAATCAGATTTTTTTTGGTGATGTGTTGGATGGAAAACCGTGAGCCCTGCTATGGCCCTGTGACTAAAGTCGCTGCACTGACCTTCATACAAATAATGTGCAAGCAATACATTTTAAATATGCTTCAAGCTGTGCTCCATCTGGCAGAATTTCCTCTGACTGAATCATTTGAACATTCCGCTTTTCAGCATATTCATTATATACACGACCACTTCAAAACTGGGCAGCCTGCATGCAAACAGTGTATATCCACTACGAATGGGCAATCATTTATCACTGAGCAATTCCCCTACACATGGAAAATATTTTTTTTTGTCCAAATTAGATTGACTTAATTCTTCTGTATATGATTCCCTTCCTTCAGAGGGAACAGTGGGAAGCCATTAAGGCTCTGCAACATTACAGAAGTTGATAGTCTGACACCAGGGACTGCGCTCTAAGAGCTTTATTTAACGCTCTCAGATCACAATCCATTCCATCTTCCATTCAGTTATCCTCTCAGGACTGTCACACTGGCGCCCCTTCCAGGCTTTCTCACAGCACTAAAGCCTCCTGGGAACCTTGTTTTCCTATAAGATCAATGTGTTTCCCTTTTAAAAGGAAAGCTGTAGTCCATCTTCATACAAAAACATTGCCTGGGTGTCTCCGAATTCAGTACTTTCTGAATCACTGACCCTGAACAAGCAAATGGAGGATCTGCATACTTGTTGTAAACAGATGGTAGAACAGTTTATAGGTGACAACAAAGCAAAGCAAAGGCAAACACTGCAACAAAAACTGTGTAGCCAGGTTGTTTAAAGGGTTATACACAGGCAGTAAATAAGAGATATAAAACAGAAGTGGTATCATGCATGCATTGTCCATAATGACATCATAACAGATACTGAGAATTACACCCAGCACACAGGACAACAGAAGTAGTACTGTGCAGAGTCCATACATATAGAATAAAACAGATACAGGCGGTCCCCTAGTTACAAACATCCGACTTACAAACGACTCCTACTTACAAACGGAGGGAGACAACAGGAAGTGAGAGGAGATCTCCCCCTAGGAAGGGAAATTCACTCCTGTAAGAGTTATTATGGGAAAAAGGGGTCCCCACTGATGCTTTATCACCAATCCTTGTTTCCACAACAACCCAAAATTTTCAAAATGCAATTATCATTGGGACAGGAAGTGAGGTGAAATCTTCTGAACAAAAACATAGACAGCAAAACAAACATTACAGGGGTGTTACCCCTTCCCTGTGCTATCCAAAAAGCTTAAAAATATTTTTTTGCTGAAGCTACACTGTACCTGTTCCCACTTACAAACAAATTCAACTTAAGAACGAACCCACAGTCCCTATCTTGTTTGCAACCCGGGGACCACCTGTACTCAGAATTACACCCGGCATACAGGACAAGAGAAGTGGTACTGTGCAGAGTCCATACATAGAGAATAAGAAGAGATACTGAGAATTACACCCAGCATACAGGACAAGAGAAGTGGTACTGTGCAGAGTCCATACATACAGAATAAGAAGAGATACTGAGAATTACACCCAGCATACAGGACAAGAAAAGTTTTACTGTGCAGAGTCCATATATACAGAATAAAAAGAGATACTGAGAATTACACCCAGCATACAGGACAAGAGAAGTGGTACTGTGCAGAGTCCATACATACAGAATAAGAACAGATACCGAGAATTACACCCAGCATGCAGGACAAGAGTAGTGGTACTGTGCAGAGTCCATACATACAGAATAAGAACAGATACTGAGAATTACACCCCGCATACAGGACAAGAGAAGTGATACTGTGCAGAGTCCATACATACAGAATAAGAACAGATACTGAGAAATACACCCAGCATGCAGGACAAGAGAAGTGGTACTGTGCAGAGTCCATACATACAGAATAAGAACAGATACTGAGAATTACACCCAGCATGCAGGACAAGAGTAGTGGTACTGTGCAGAGTCCATACATACAGAATAAGAACAGATACCGAGAATTACACCCAGCATGCAGGACAAGAGTAGTGGTACTGTGCAGAGTCCATACATACAGAATAAGAACAGATACTGAGAATTACACCCCGCATACAGGACAAGAGAAGTGATACTGTGCAGAGTCCATACATACAGAATAAGAACAGATACTGAGAATTACACCCCGCATACAGGACAAGAGAAGTGATACTGTGCAGAGTCTATACATAGAGAATAAGAAGAGATGCTGAGAATTACACCCGGCATACAGGACAAGAGAAGTGATACTGTGCAGAGTCCATACATAGACAATAAGAACAGATACAGAGAGTTACACCCAGCATGCAGGACAAGATAAGTAGTACTGTGCAAAGTCCATACATACAGAATAAGAACAGATATTGAGAATTACACCCGGCATACAGGACAAGAGAAGTGATACTGTGCAGAGTCCATACATAGAGAATAAGAAGAGATGCTGAGAATTACACCTGGCATACAGGACAAGATGGGATAGAGTTCAGAAAGAGTCTCAGACACCCTTTGGAATGCCTTTAGGGAGCTTCACCAAAATGGTCCGTGCTTCATGTGTGATTCATGTACCTGTTGGTCCCTTCCTCCTCAGCCACTGTGCCTGTTACACTGACAATCACATGGCTGAGAAGTTTGTAGTAGAGGTGGGCAGAGTCTGATGGGGAACAGAGACTAGTCCCCATATTGAATGACAGATATGAAGCTATGTCATGTTTACATACAAAGAGCAAACACGGGAAATGTTAAAAAAAAATACTATAATAAATGTTGTGGAACTTTAGAAATTGTAAACAGAGCAGTAAAATACACATCTCCAAGTTCACACTCATGCCGCTCTGCAATCTGTGTTTTATTTGAATAGCGCTACTGTGCCTCCAGAAAACACATGGAAAAGGTTCCTGCACCTCTTCGGACAATGCGGCCCATTGGGATTAATGATACCCCCCACACATCTGAGCAGCAGCTTGTTTTTCTATGCGGGTGATTGCAGCTGTGGGAACAAATGCACCCGCAGCGGCAACTACCCGTGAACCTAGCCTAGGGCCCCGGTCACACCTGGGTATAGCGGAAACAACCATTTTTTCCCCACGCTTCTGCAAATGTGCCAAAACGCGGTATGTGCTCATTTTTTCTTAATGTCACCCCAAACGCGGGTACCAGGTGCGCATTTTGCCTCAAATTCTCTGTGCAAAAACGCAAAACGAACTTGGCTCCTGAGCTTCTTTAGCGTGTTTTTTTGGAGCAGAGGGTGACCCAATGAATGGTGCTGATACAAAAACATGCTAAAAAAATGTGCAAAAACACAACGCGGTAGCATTGCTCAGGTGTGAACAGGGTCCTTGTTCTCGTTCACATGGGTGGCCAGGGGGGTGGTGAAAGCAGGCAGCTGAGCCCCAGTTTTACCACCCTCCTGATCGCCCAAGGGGATGCACCCACACAGAGTTGTGCACATGCTGTTGCAAACCTTAACCCCTTCCCACCCACCCCAGCATCCCTTTAAAAAGTTCTGAACGCAAGGAGGGGTGGGAAGGATCGGTGACCATCTGACCACTGTGATTGGCTGTGGTCACATGATCAGGAGCCGGTACCACTGCTACCATTTGCTAGCATGGTCCAACTGTCCTCTGAGTTAGGAGCGTGCAGTGAGGGTGCTCTTAATACAGAAACATCAGCCGCCCAGTGACACATGTGTGCGCTGTGTGGGCATTAAAACCCACCCTTTGGCAGCCGCACACCTGTTGTGCGGGCAGCAACAGGTTCAACCACATGTCACATTTAGTAGCTGGTATTGCTTGCCAAACACAGCCCATTGAAGTGAATGGAAAGGAGCGGCAACCATGTGCAAAGCAAGAGGATGAGGTGCTGTGGGGTGAAATTTCCAGGAGGGGGCAATAAATCGCCTCCACAATGAAATGCCTCCAGAAAGAAAAAAAAAATGGATTCACCGCTGATCAATTTTCAGATTACATTGTGATTCAAAGCCTCCTGACAGGTGGTGGGGAAGCAATACTTTAACCCATGGGTGCTCAACCTGTGGCCCTCCAGAACCACAAGTCCCATGATGCATTGCAAGGCTGACAGTTACAAGCATGACTCCTAAAGGCATGATGGGACTTGTAGTTCCGCAACAGCTGGAGGGCAACAGGTTGAGCAACCATGCACCCCATTTTTCCCAACAAACGTGCAAAACGGCATGTTTACAACGCTTCGCTATTTACTTGAATGAGTAGCGTTCCGCAGGCTGGCCGCCCACTGATTGCTACGTGTCAGCTAAACATTGCGGCATGTAAACACCCCCATCCACTGCCTAGTGCGGCTTAAAGCGGAGGTCCGCCGCCCCTTTAAATATTAAAAGTCAGCAGCTACACATACAGGATCTGCTGACTTTTAATTTTATGACACTTACCTGTCCTGGAGTCCAGAGATGTTGGCACCGCTGCTGATGGTCGAATCGGCTGGTCGAGTGCTGCCACCGCCATTGAGGGTAAGGCAACCTGGTAGAGAAGCCTTTCGCTTCATGGCCGGGCCCCTACTGCGCATGTGCGAACCGCTTCACTGGCCCGGCGGCAGTGGAGGAGGAGAGAGCTTGGCTGCTGACATCAGTGGCCCGGGCTCCCCAATGTGGGGTAAAGGACACTTGTCAAAGAAAGATACACCCCCCTCCCCCCGAAAGGTGCCAAATGTGACACCTGAGGGGGGGAGGAATCCGACCAGCGGAAGTTCCACTTTTGGGTGGACCTCCGCTTTAACCGCTTTAAGCGGTGTTCCAGCCTGGATGGGAAAAAATAAAAGTCAGCAGCTACAAATACTTTAGCTGCTGACTTTTAATATTTGGGCACTTACCAGGAAGCCTGCAAATGCCAGCACCCCAGGCGATTGTCAGATCGCATCCCGGGTACTGCCACCGCCATTCCTGAAAAGGGAACCAAGCAGTGAAGCCTTTCAGCTTCACTGCTGGTTCCCTACTGCGCATTGCGCTGTTTTCATTGGCCCGGCGACGGAGGAAGGAGGAGGGGGGCCGAACTTCCACGGCCCGATCTCCTGGAGGTAGGGAGGGGGACCTGTCAAAAACGGGTCCCCACTCCCCCTTGAAAGGTGCCAAATGTGGCACCGGAGGGGGGGGGGAAGCAATCCAGCTGACGTTCCACTTTTGGGTGGAACTCCACTGTAAGGACCGGGCCTATTTTTCAAACTTGTTTACAAGTTAAAATCTGTTTTTTTTTGCTAGAAAATTACTTAGAACCCCCAAACAAATTTTTTTCAAACACCCTAGAGAATAAAATGGCGGTCGTTGCAATACTTTGTCACACTGTATTTGCACAGCGGTCTTACAAACGCAGTGTTTTTGGAAAAAATACACTTTTTAAATGTAAAATTATTATTTCTATTACGAGGGATGCTTGCATTCCTTGTTAGGAAAAAATGTGACCAGTTTTTTGTTTTTTTAAAGACGGTGTAAAACTAAAAAAATGAAAAGTAAAATAAATAAGAAAAAAAAAAAAATTTAAAGCGCCCCTCCGAGCTCGTGTGCAGAACGCATACGCAAGTCACACCGGCATATATAAACGGTGTTCAAACCACACATGTGAGGTATCACCACGATCGTCAGAACAAGAGCAATAATTCTAGCACTAGACTTCCTCTGTAACTCTAAACTGGTAACCTGTAAAAGTTTTTAAACTTCACAGATGGAGATTTTTAACCACTTCCTGCCCGGCCTATAGATAAAATGACGGCCGGGCGGTGGTTCATTTTCCCTGACTAGGCGTCCATTGATGTCCTCAGGATAACCGGTGATTGATTGGTTATGCGGTGTGGCAGTCTGACCCACCGCATTACCGATCTCTGCAAAGTGCTTCCATCAGAAGCTCTTTACCATGTGATCAGCCATGACCAATCACAGCTGATCACAGTGTAAACAGGAAGAGCCGTTTATTGGCTTTTCCTCTACTTGCGTTTGCAGACACGAGTAGAGGCAGCTCTCTTGGCAGGGGGGT
Organism: Glandirana rugosa; assembly: GCA_018402905.1. Taxonomy (NCBI): domain Eukaryota; kingdom Metazoa; phylum Chordata; class Amphibia; order Anura; family Ranidae; genus Glandirana; species Glandirana rugosa. Next base: position 568,629 of record BLSH010014141.1, on the reverse strand, counting down.
CTGCGCTGATTGTTTATCAGTGCAGCCCCCCCCCCGTAGGATCGCCACCCAGGACCACAAGGGAGGCCACCAGGACCACCAGGAAGCCCACCCAGGGACCACAAGGAAAGCCCACACTGACCACCAGGGAGCCCACCCTAGACCACCAGGTAAGGGGCACAGTGCCCAACACGGATGGGACCTCCAGGGAATGTGTCCTAAAAAAATGCCATTTATCATTGCCACCTATCAGTGCCCACCGGTGCCAATCAGTGCCGCCTATGAATGCCCATCAGTTCCGCTTATCAGTGCCACCTATCAGTGCCCGCCAGTGCTGCATATATATGCCTCACCATCAGTGCCACTCAGTGATGGAGAAAACTTATTTATTTACAAAGTTTTGTGACAGAAATAAAGAAAACTTTTTTTTTTTTTCAAAATTTTCTGTCTTTTTTTATTTGTAGTGCAAAAACTACAAAATGCAGAGGTGATCAAATACCACCAAAAGGAAGCTCTATTTGTGGGGAAAAAAAAGCCCAAAAATGTAATTTGGATACAGCGCTGCACGACCGCGCAATTGTCATAAAAAATGCATCAGCGCTGAAAGCTGGAAATTGGTCTGGGCAGGAAGGGGGGTAAGTTCCTGGTAACGAAGTGGTTAAGTGTCAAAGTATGTCGCCATTCCACGAGCGGGCGCAATTTTGAAGCATGACATTTTGGGTATCAATTTACTCGGCGTAACATTATCTTTCACAATATAGAAAAAATTGGGCTAACTTTACTGTTGTATTTTTAAATTTAAAAAAAAGTGTATTTTTTCCAAAAAAATTGCGTTTGTAAGACCGCTGCACAAATACGGTGTGACATAAAATATTGTAACGACCGCCATTTTATTCTCTAGGGTGTCTGAAAAAAAGATATATAATGTTTGGGGGTTCTAAGTAATTTACTAGCAAAAAAAAACAGATTTAACAACAGATCTCAAAGAGAGGCTCGATCATTAAAGCGGAGTTCCACCCTTTCCGAATGTTTATTAAAAGTCAGCAGCTACAAAAAGTGCATCTGACTTTTAATAAACAGACACTCACCTGTCTCCCGGTCCAGTGATGGAGCCGCTCTGAGCCTCGCTCCTCTCCCCCTCCCATCCATGGCACCGGCATTTCTACTGTGGGCACCCGGCCGCGGCTTCACGGCCGGGCGCACACTGCGCATGCGCGAGCGGCGCTTCACTTTGTGATTGGTCCCGAAGTCTTCTAGTACCTATACTGTGTCCCAGAAGACTTCGGGAGGGAGGGGGAAGGAGACCTTCCACTTCCGATCGCCTAAGGCGAATGGAGCGGAAGTACCTGAAAAAAATTGGGTATCCGCTGACAGCGTGAGGGGAAAAAGAAGCCGATCACCGGCTTCTGTCAGAGGGACATCGGTCCGTCGCACAGAGAGCCGCAGATGGCTCGTCTGTGCACACCAATGCCACCTGTCAGTACCCACCAGAGCCACCTACCAGTGCCCACAGTACCACCTACCAGTGCCCACAGTGCCACCTACCTTTGCCCACCAGTGCTACAAATTAGTGCCACCGATCAGTGCTGCATATCTGCATCACCCACCAGTGCCACCCATCAGTGTCCATAAGTGCCACCTGTCAGTGCAACTTATCAGTGCCCTTCAGTGCCACACATCAGTGCCAACCATCAGTGTTTATCAGTGCCACCTACCAATGCCCATTAGTGACGCCTTATCATTGCAGCCTATCAGTGCAGCCTCATCAGTGCACATCAATGAAGGAAAAAAAAATTACCAAAACTAGTTTTCAAAATTTTAATAAAAAAAAACTATGAAACAGGTTTTTTTTTTTTTCAAAATTTTCTGTCTTGTTTTGTTTTTTTCAGCAAAAAATAAAAAACCCAGCAGTGATTAAATACCACCAAAAGAAAGCTCTATTTATGGGGAAAAAATGATAAAAATTTAATATGGATACAGTGTCGCACGACCGCGCAATTGCCATTCACAGTGCGACAGCGCTGAAAGCTGAAAATTGGTCTGGGCAGGAGGGGGGTTTAAGTGCCCGGTAAGCAAGTGGTTAAAGCGGAAGTTCCAATTTTGGGTGGAACTCCGCTTTAAGTGGTTAAACGAAAATCGTACGATGACGCATGCCGGATCGGATAATATCGGGTGAACTGTCGTGATTGGTTATCGAAAGCTCTGTACTAACGATCCGATTATCGTAGGATCGCTTCGAAAGCGTTATTTTTCGTACGATTTTCTGGAGCGTGTGTACGGGGCTTAACACCCGCTCACGCGTGTTGGCAGCCGCTAAGTCGCACGGTACCGCGGTATTATAAAAGTCGCGTCTGCCTGTGTGTTTCAGCGGCCCATTGAAATGAATAGGCTGTCGGCGATGCACATGAATGCACGAATGATGGCGTTAACCGACCCAGAAGGCCTCTTTCACGCCTACGCGTTCCCGGAACGGGCAAAAAAAAAAGGGCTACGAACGCGCACTGCTCCGCAAACGTGGCTAGCGGGTATGCGTTTTGTCACGCGCGGTAAAAAAAAAACGGACAAGGCGCCGCAGCGTCTTTGGTGCATTTGTCGCACGTTAAGTGAAAAAATTTGCATTAGCGGGACGCACAGATGAGAACGGGGCTTATGAGGAGAACGGTAGGGAATGCTATGTGACTGGCTGCCATGTTGGTCATGAAGTACCACATCTGAATGGGACTTTATTTGGTTGTTACAGGTAAGTAGTATTTACAGCAGGTGGGTGACAGAAGCTGACAACATTGTACATGGCAGATATATAACAAAGCTGCTCCAAACTTCACCTCACAGGGTCACCTCATAGTTGTTATTAGAATTCTAACCATAATAATACTAATTCTGCGAAGACAGCCATTCCCTCTTTCTTATCCCTGTGCCTACAATCCCCAGCATGCCCCGCAAACAGGAAGACGGAGAACAGAGAGAGAGAGAGACAGGGAAGGGATACAACCTGACAGGACTTTGGCAAACAAGATGGCGGCGCCCGCCCTTTTTTTTCCCCCTGCCTCAGGCTGGAAACCCGCAGCGCGAGGGCAGAGATGGTCACGTGAGCGCTGCGCCCAAGCCTAGGAGCAGGAAGACGGCGGCGCGAGGGCAGGGTCACGCGGTGCAGGAGGATCGTCTGATTGGCTGAATGTGAAAAAAAAAATGTCCCCCCCCCCAAAATATAAAACAAATCTGCAATAAAAATGATAAATGTGACAGGAAATGAAGTGTGAATTGACCCCTAGGGGGTGGTTTTTAGTGATGGGTTACACTGTGGTCATTGCTGTCCTGCATTTTGCCTGGCTGCTGCACTTGCTGACCTAAAACAAGCATGTGGCTAGTGAAGTCAGAGATTCTGACCTAAAATGTAAAAGGTGTATCATGGGCGCCATGACAAGCAAGCAGCCGGCATTTTCAGAAGCCTACATACCTCTTTAGGGGCTCATTTACACTTGTGACTGGGGTCATAACCAGCAGCTGAGCCGTGTCTTTACCATCCCCAGCTGCACCCCCTTTAGCTGCAAAGGGGGGGGGGGGTTGTACACACAGCAATTATGCCCCTGCCATGTAACGTTTGCCAGCTACTGCCACCTCCTGAATGCAACCCATTCTGAACGGGGCTGCCAGGTAACGAGTGCAATGCACTTAGGGGGTTCAAACAGGCGGACAGATCGCCTCCTCACCGCCTGTCAACCGCCGATCGCTTTTCAGAGGTGTGCCATTCCTTGTAAATGAGCCCTTAATCTCCATTCACACTGAAGAGTACCGCAGCGATGCCTGCTGCACCGCGCTTTGTGGCGGGTTGTTGGAGAGGAACCATTGATATGAATGGGCCTCCCTCCGCTCCAAATATGCACCAAAGAAGCTCGTGTACCAAATTTTGGCACAGAGCCAGGCGCGTTTGGCATTGTGATATTTACGCGTTTTATCGATTAACAATCACGGCAAAAATCAAACCGCGTTTGGGGAACCAGTAAGAAATAATGGCGTCACAAACACGCCCCGCGTTTTGCCGCAGTTCCAGTACACTCAGGTGTGAATGGAGCCGTATATATACACCTTTTTATAAAAGGAATAAAGGGGCTACCGTGACTGGCCGCCTTATAAAAATGCCGGCTGCCTGGTACACAGCATGCACGCTCCATTAACCACTTCAGCTCTGGAAAGGTTTTACCCCCCTTCCTGATGAGTCCATTTTTTTTGCGACATGGCACTGCGATTCTTTAACGGACAATTGTGCGGTCGTGCGACGTTGTATCCAAACAAAATGTTTGTCCTTTTTCCCCACAAATAGAGCTTTCTTTTGGTGGTATTTAATCACCTCTGTGGATTATTTTTTTGCGCTATAAACAAAAATAGAATGAGAATTCATGAAAAAAAAAAGAAAGAAAAATTTTTACTTTCTGCTATAAAACATCCAATGAAAAACATGTAAAAAAATCGAATTACTTCATCAATTTAGGCCAATATGTATCCTGCTACATGTTTTTGGTAAAAAAAAAATCCCAGTAAGCGTATATTGACTGGTTTACACAAAAGTTCACAACCTATGGGATATTTTTATAAATTTTTTTTAAATTTATTTCTTTTTTTTTTTGCTAGTAATGGCGGCGATGAGCGACTTATAGCGGGACTGCGATTTTGGGGACCAAAAATGTTTTTTCTTTATGGACAGACCGCCGTTCTGCCTCAGTACCGAAGCATCGGCCGGTGCCAGTGAATATCAAGTCTGCCGTACCCATCAATCAGCTCCCACTGTGTCTATATATATATATATATATATATACACACACATATACATATACACACACACACATATACATATACACACACACACACACACACACATATATATATATATATATACACACACATATACATATACACACACACACACATATACATATACACACACACACACACACACACATATATATATATATATATATACACACACATATACACATACACACACACATATATACATATATACACACACACACACATATACACACACACACACACACATATATATACATACACACATATACATATACACACACACACACACAGTATACGGTTAGCAAGTGGTTAAAACCACTTCAATACCGGGCACTTTCACCCCCTTCCTGTCCAGGCTAATTTTCAGATTTCAGCGCTGTCACACTTTGAATGACAATTGCACGGTCATGCGGTCACCAAAAATTTTGAAAAAAAAGTTTTCTCCTTCACTGATATGCAGCACTGATGGGCACTGAGAGGTGGCACTGATAGGCAACACTGATGGGCACAGATTGGCATCCCTAAGGGGCACTGATTGGCATCCCTGGTGGGCTCTAGTGGGCATCCCTGGTGGGCTCCAGTGGACATCCTTGATAGGTGTGCACCGGTAATCAATGCACTGATCATCAGCGCAGACTCCCCCCCCCCCCTCAGGACTGCAGCTGATCGGCTCATCACTACCCGCGCCTCTCAGTACGAGTATAGGAAAAGCTGATAAACTGCACTTCATGGTTACCATGTGATCAGCTGTTGTTGGACACAGCTGATCACATGGTATAGAGCCTACGTCATAAGCGCTTTACCAGGATTGGAGATGCGGTGTGTCAGAGCGACACACCGCACCACCGATGGGCAAGCGCTACTGACTTATCCTGCTGGATGTCCCAGTCAGGAGAATACAACCACTATCTGGCCGTCATTCTGCTATACAGCGGGCATGAAGTGGTTAAGAAATAATGACATCACAAACATAGGGTTGCCACCTGTCCGGGATTCACCCGGACAGTTCGGGTTGTAAATCATGTGTCCGGGTTTCAGACCGCCTGAAACCTGTCACGTGATTCTAGTACGCTCAGATGTGAATGGAGCCTTTTATGAAAGAAATAAAGGGGCTACTGTGACTGGCCGCCTTATAAAAATGGTTGCTTGGCACACAGCATGCCTGCTCCATTAAAATGACCCAAACTCCTTCTCCTCATACGTGTCCTAGGTTACCAGAGAAGCCAAAGGACCAGTATGACAACCAGGAAAAGAACGGACAGCCATGGCAGCCAACATGTTTCTCTCACCAGGTTTCCTTTAAGCAATGTTGATAAAATGGCCGCACATGGAAATGAGCGCTGTTAGAGGGGCGATGGTGGCTTAGCTGACCTGGAACAAGAATGGAAATATCAGTTTCGGCTTCACTTGCTGTATGCTTGCTTTGGATGAATGACCCAAAAAAAGGCGTTTCCAGTGTTTGGGGCTCATTTACACTTGCACTGGTCCTCTGAATAGTGGGCCGCATGGATCACAACCCTAAAAGCCCACACCACTGCGTGACCACTTGAATGGGCCACATTCTGCCTGCCAGATGTAATAGCGGGGATCTTTTTTTTCCCCCAAATGGCTGCCTTACAGCAGGGGTCTCCAAACTTTTCAGAGGGCCAGTTTACTGTCCCTCAGACTTTAGGGGGGCCGGACTGTGGCCATTGGGAGTAGAAAAGGTCTGGACGTCATTGACAATAAACAGTGCCCCATCTTTAGTGTCATTGGGTGGAATTGTGCCCCATCGTTGATGTCATTGGGTGGAATTGTGCCCCATCGTTGGTGTCATTTGGAGGAATTGTGCCCCATCATTGGTGTCATTTGGAGGATTTGTGCCCCATCATTGGGGTCATTGAGAGGAGTTGTGCCCCATCGTTAGTGTCATTGAGAGGAGTTGTGCCCCATCGTTGGTGTCATTGGGAGGATTTGTGCCCTTTCAGTGTCATTGGGAGGAATTGTGCCCCATCGTTGGTGTCATTGGGAGGAGTTGTGCCCCATCATTGGTGTCATTGGGAGGAATTGTGCCCCATCATTGGTGTCATTGGGAGGAGTTGTGCCCCATCATTGGTGTCATTGGGAGGAATTGTGTTCCTTTGTTGGTGTGAAGAGTTGTGCCTCATCATTGGTGCCATTGAGAGGAGTTGTGCCCCATCGTTAGTGTCATTGGGAGGAGTTGTGCCGCATCATTGGTGTCATTGGGAGGAATTGTGCCCCATCATTGGTGTCATTGGGAGGAATTGTGTTCCTTTGTTGGTGTGAAGAGTTGTGCCCCATCATTGGTGTCATTTTGCCCAATTGTTGGTGTCATTGGGAGGAATTGTGCTCCATTGTTGGTATAATTGGGAAGAATTGTGCCCCTTTACTGCCCCATTGTTGGTATCGGTGGATGAAATGGTGCCCGAAGAGCCTAATAAAAGCAAGCAAAGGGCCTCATCCGGCCCTCGGGCCCCAGTTTGAAGACCACTGCCTTACAGCATAGGTGGTGTGGTTGGGGGGAGGGGTAGTAAAATGGGATCTCATGCAAATGTGCCCTTAGGCTTAGTTCAGCCTGTGTGACCAAGCGCGAGCATATTTCCTCGTCTTTTTCACACATTGCTGTGCATTGCGTGTAGGGCAGTCCATTCATGTCAATGGGCTGCCCGAAATGCATAAAAAGAAATTCTGACTCTCATGCCAAAAATGCACTGCACCAAATTTCAGATGCCTGGGGGTGGCGTTGACAATAGTATTGTGGCATGTCAGCTAAACAGCACTTTCTCTGCATGTCGATAATGTGAACCTAGCCTTAGGGCCAGTTCACACCTGAATGTGGTGCGGGAAACCTGATTCAATGCACATTTCCCACACCGCGTTCTGAACACACTGCACTTAGAATCTGTAGGGGGTATCAGTGTTAACTTAAAGTGCAACTTCACCCTAAAGGGTGAATTCAACTTTATGCCCACCTCCTCTTCTTTTTTTGGGGGGGGGGAGAGGGGGAGCGGGTAACTCGTTTTGACAGGTACCCACTTCTGGTTAGATCACCTAGGGATTCCATTGGAAGTTCTTCCCCTCCCTTCTGGGATATGTCACAGGTCCATTCACAAAGCGCAGTGCAGCTCACGCATGTGCAGTGGGGAATCCAGCTGTGAAGCTGCATGGAGTCACAGCTAGCTTCCCACCTTTAACATGTCGGCGCCAGCGACCTGAAGACGGTTGAAAAATCGGCTCGGGTGAGAACAATGCTGGATCCTTGGACAGGTAAGGGTCCTTTTACTAAATCTCAGCACTTAGAGTTTTTACAAACTTTTTTCAAAACGGTGAAGAACCTCTTGACAAATACTGCAAACACATGCACTGGAAAGCATGGTACAGTAGTACCTTGTAATCCAGTGGTTGTGCGCTTTTTAACCACTTGACCTCTGGAAGGTTTTACCCCGTTTCATGACCAGGATATTTGTTGCTAATTCAGCACCGAGCTCAGTCATGCAACATTGTATCCAAATAACATTTATATCATTTTTTTTCACACAAATAGAGCTTTTCTTTAATTTTGTAAACCTTTCGTAAATTTAGGCCAAAATGTATTCTGCTACATTTCTTTGCTAAAAAAAATAACCCAAATCAGTGTTTATTATTTAGTCTGTGTTTTTAGAGTCTACAAACTACGGTATATATATATATATATATATATATATATATATATATATATATATTTTTTTTTTTTTTTTTTTTTTTTTTTTGAGCTCGGAAATGCCAGGACAGTACAAACACTCCCCAAATGACCCCTTTTTGGAAAGTAGGCAGTCCAAGATATTTAGTAAGTTTTTTTGAAGTTGTAATTATTTGTCACATTTTTTTGGAAAATTGAAAAAGTAAATAAATAAATGCATTTTCATCACTATCATATTATAGCTGTAGCCAATCACAGTATCATGATGGTAAGCAAGCTGTCATGAATGAAAGCCATTCATGACAGTTAAAACTTTTGCCTATAACTGTGATTATCACTGTTATAAGCAAAAAAATCCCTGATCACACCCTCAGAGTAGTTTTTTTTTTTACATACTGCCACCAGTGTAGTACAGTGTCGTCATATGACCGGTGTAACAGTAGTTAGGGATACTAACTGGTGACAGGATGTTAAAAAAATAAATAAAAAATACTCTGAGGGTGTGATCAGGGGTTGTTTTTGCTTATAACAGTTATAGGCAATAGTTTTAACTGTCATGAATGGCTTTCATTCCTGACAGCTTGCTTACTTTTGTGATACTGTGATTGGCTACAGCTAATCATATGGTACAGGGTGCCAGGGACCGTGTGATATCTGTAGGCCAATCAGTTTTGAGCGGCCGGGTACTGAGTACCGTGATCCTCTGTGTCCACCAGACACAGCAGTCACAGGATTGCGCAGCCGTGCGCCGGGGCACACATGCAGAGTGACATACCAGTAGCTGCCGCCCTCCCGCAGCAAATGTACCGTGGGCAGGTGACAACTTTTGGTGCAGTCCAGCACCATTTCAGCCTATTAGAGTCAACAAAAGATGCACCACTCTGACTCCAGGAGTTGAGTGTCAAAGTAAAGATGAGCACACCTATACCAGGTGCTCTGGCTCTGGATGTTCCTCCCACATCCAATCCGAGCAAGTCCAAAGAGCAAAAAGAGGCGGCACTTCTGGTAGTCTGGTCTTCAAAATCTTTATTCCATATCAAAATAAAGTAAAGGAACACCAGACGCCTTTCGGCACTTGGCCTTGTTCACAGCATGTTTAGTAATGGCATACAACCATAGGTGTGCGCAGCCTATTGCATTAGGGTGTGCACCCCAAATGTTTTAAAATATGGACAGTGTTAGAAGGAAAGTGAATGGTGTCAGTACTCAGTAGAGCAGTGGACTTGTCAGTAGAGCAGAGGTTGGTGTCAGCAGGGCAGTCTACAGTGTCAGTATATTTTTATTATTTTATTTTTTTATTATTTTTTTCAATTTTTTCTAGGAGCCCCTTTGGGGGCTTTGGTGAAATTTCAGCTGAGGAAATATGTGCCACACAGGGTTATTAGGGTGTGCCCAGGCACACCCCTTGCGCACACTTATGCATACAACACACACACACACATATATATATATATATATATATACACACACACAAAAGGGGGATGAGCCCAACAGTCTCTCAGCAATCAGACAAACGATTGGTAATTGGGAAAAGCTGTGAAACACTATTGGATATACATAGTAGCTTGAAGTATATCCCTCGTCACCTATCAGACTGAAAATAGAAACATACAAGTAAATATAAGAATATAATATATAAAAATATAAAAAGACCACCTGTACAAAAGTAAAAGGACAAATAGAGTAGAGAAAACAGTACTTCAGCGGAGAAAAAGGTCCAAGTCATATTATTCATCCCATTTGGGGTTCTAGTACACAAATTAAAATCCACCAGACCTCAAGTTCTAATAACTTACGGTCAATGTCCCAACAATTGGGTGGCTTTTTAACTTTTTCTAAACCATAAAACGGGAAAGAAGACATATTGCCCTGATGAATATGCTTAAAATGTTTGAATCAGCGGCGGCCGGTCAATAGGGGGCGCTTGGGTGCTGCCTTCCCGCTGGGAATGAAGAGAAAAAAAAAAAAGTCAGCCCGACCCCCTAAAGGTGGCGCCAGTATATAGATTTTTTTTTTCCAGCTCTTTGCTGTCTACTGATAGCAAGTAGTGAGCCTATTGGTCAGTCCTACAAGTGTATGTATGTGCGCCAAAGAAGCCTGCCTGCCCTGAAGTGAAGGCCTGAAGCCAAGCCTTGAAGCCAGGCTGCCAGATACCATACCAACCGTTATAGGTAGCGTTATACCAATATATATACCCCTGGGGTGAAAACACAGAGGAGGACAGGAGTTCCATTTCCCACGGCCACAGAATCCTAATGGCCCATTGTGGGGCAATAAGCGCATTGAGACCTTGATTGATAATGAGATATAATGAGATATACTGTGATACATCGAGCTTGGTGGCGATTGCAGCCCGGATCGGTCCATGAGAGATGGATGATATACCCAGGCTGCTTATGTAAATAAAGCGTGTTAGACCGCTCTTACATAGGGGGTCACACGCTATCCGGTAAAATCGTTGTGTACACAGTGGGCTAGTGGGACTTGTTTGATCCATCCTGAAGACATCTCTCGTTCATCCTATATCGCTACTTTATGAACATTTGATTATTGTTTGGTTTTTAATAGCGCTGCATATATATTTGGAATATATATACCCCTACCTGTGTACTGGCTATATACTGTGTTACTGGCTGAATATACCCTACCTGTGTACTGGCTATATACTGTGTTACTGGCTGAATATACCCTACCTGTGTACTGGCTATATACTGTGTTACTGGCTGAATATACCCTACCTGTGTACTGGCTATATACTGTGTTACTGGCTGAATATACCCTACCTGTGTACTGGCTATATACTGTGTTACTGGCTGACTAATCCACCTGTGATGCTGAGCTGTATACCATGTACTGGCTGCAATATACCCCCACCTGTGATGCTGAGCTGTATACTGTGTTACTGGCTGAATATACCCCCACCTGTGATGCCAAGCTGTATACTGTGTCCTGTGATGCCGAGCTGTATACTGTGTCCTGTGATGCCGAGCTGTATACGGTGTCCTGTGATGCTGAGCTGTATAGATGCCGAGCTGTATACTGTGTCCTGTGATGCCGAACTGTATACTGTGTCCTGTGATGCTGAGCTGTATAGATGCTGAGCTGTATACGGTGTCCTGTGATGCCGAGCTGTATACTGTGTCCTGTGATGCCGAGCTGTATACTGTGTCCTGTGATGCCGAGCTGTATACTGTGTTCTGTGATGCCGAGCTGTATACTGTGTCCTGTGATGCTGAGCTGTATAGATGCTGAGCTGTATACGGTGTCCTGTGATGCTGAGCTGTATAGATGCCGAGCTGTATACTGTGTCCTGTGATGCCGAACTGTATACTGTGTCCTGTGATGCTGAGCTGTATACGGTGTCCTGTGATGCCGAGCTGTATACTGTGTCCTGTGATGCTGAGCTGTATAGATGCTGAGCTGTATACGGTGTCCTGTGATTCCAAGCTGTATACTGTGTCCTGTGATGCTGCGCTGTATACTGTGCCCTGTGATACTGAGCTGTATACTGTGCCCTGTGATACTGAGCTGTATACTGTGTCCTGTGATGCCGAGCTGTATACTGTGTCCTGTGATGCTGAGGTTGTATACTGTGTCCTGTGATGCTGAGGTTGTATACTGTGTCCTGTGATGCCGAGCTGTATACTGTGTCCTGTGATGCTGAGGTTGTATACTGTGTCCTGTGATACTGAGCTGTATACTGTGCCCTGTGATGCTGAGCTGTATACTGTGCCCTGTGATGCTGAGCTGTATACTGTGTCCTGTGATGCTGAGCTGTATACTGTGTCCTGTGATGCTGAGCTGTGTACCGTGTCCTGTGATGCTGAGCTGTATACTGTGTCCTGTGATGCTGAGCTGTATACTGTGTCCTGTGATGCTGAGCTGTATACTGTGTCCTGTGACGCTGAGCTGTATACTGTGATGCTGCGCTGTATACTGTGTCCTGTGATGCTGAGCTGTGTACTCCTGACACAATATGTGAAATACAGGGGACGGAGTGGGTGCATTCTATAAGGGGTGGGGCTTATGAGAAGTAGGAGGAGCCCAAAGGAAGGGCGGGGCCTGGCACCAGCCGCCACTGGTTTGGATACATTTGAAAGACCCTTATCAGATTCATAAGAAACACCGTGTGGTGTGCATATTCATATATACATACAAATTCAAAACAGGTAGACACACTGACGGATCTTGCAGCGGAGACAAATCGGAGCAGCTGCATTTTATTGCCAGTGTTTCGATGGAACTCATTCTTGAGAGTAAATGATGTTTTTGTAAAAAAATGTGCCTAAAATTGTCTGATTCGCAAGATTTCTCTTACTCATCCCTAACTATTGACTTTATTTCTGTTCCACTTTTTGGTAAAGAACATCTTGGAGAATGACAGCTAATCTATACCAAGTTAAATACATGCAGATACATACAATGCTTCGACTTTTATTACAGTCCCATTATGCAGACAAATAGTCGTTCCTGCTGTTTAACCAGATTAGAAATGTCTTCATCGAGGATGCAGGTTATTGATTACACATCTATACTTAGTATTTTATTGCTTATTTACCTTTTCCTCTTGCTGCTTTTCAGAGGTCTTCTTAGGCAAGGATTGTTGGCTATATACACAGTATCTCAGAAAAGTAAGTACACCCCTCACATTTTTGAAAATATTTTATTCTATCTTTTCATGTGACAACACTGAAGAAATGACACTTTGCTACAATTGACACTGTTATACAAGCTGTACACTCACTACTTTACATTGTAGCAAAGTGTCATTTATTCAGTGTTGTCACATGAAAAGATAGAATAAAATATTTACAAAAATGTGAGGGGTGTACTTACTTTTGTGAGATACTGTATGTTCACAGAATGAAAAGGAGTGTATATTTTTCCCTCTTTTTTGTATATGCTTGTTGTATCCACTCACAAATACATATACACTAGCCATAGCCATAGGCCAAGGACATAAAGCAATTTGGTAAAGGTTTTCACACAGCAGGTAAAAAACAAAAATTATAATAATTTATATACACTATACATATTACATATTATATTATATACACTATACTATATTACCATAAGTATTGATGCGCCTGCCTTTACACGCACATGACCTTTAATGGCATCCCAGTCTTAGTCTGTAGGGTTCAATATGGAGTTGGCCCACCCTTTGCAGCTATAACAGCTTCAACTCTTCTGGGAAGGCTGTGCACAAGGTTTAGGAGTGTCTATGGGAATGTTTGACCATTCTTCCAGAAGCGCATTTGTGAGGTCAGGCACTGATGTGGACAAGAAGGCCCGGCTCACAGTCTCCGTTCTAATTCATCCCACAGGTGTTCTATAGGGTTGAGGTCAGGACTCTGTGCAGGCCAGTCAACTTCCTCCACCCCAAACTCGCTCATCCATGTCTTTATGGACCTTGGTTTGTGCAGTGGTGCGCAGTCATGTTGGAACAGAAAGGGGCCATCCCCAAACTGTTCCCACAAAGTTGGGAGCATGAAATTGTCCAAAATGTCTTGGTATGCTGACGCCTTAAGAGTTCCTTTCACTGGAACTAAGGGGCCAAGCCCAACCCCTGAAAAACAACCCCACACCATAATCCCCCCTCCACCAAGTGATTTGCACCAGTGCACAAAGCAAGGTCCATAAAGACATGGATGAGTGAGTTTGGGGTGGAGGAACATGACTGGCCTGCACAGAGTCCTGACCTCAACCCGATGTCAGATGTCAGCCAAGTCACACCTGAAGTTGCACTAACGTGTTTTTATGTGTATCTATTGTGTGGCAAAACCTAGCTAATATCTGGTATCAGTCCCAAATTCAAGCAATCAAATCCACAAGGGAGCGATGGGGTGAAAGGGAGGGAATTTGTGATACCAATGAAATATAGCGCATAAGTAGTAGTGATAAAATCAAAAATGATCTGAAATTGCACTAACATGTGGCTTTGAAATCATGCAAAGTGACTTCATGCACAGATGTCTATGCAAGTCGCACCTGAAATCACTAAAACGAGTGCAGGAACTACAAATTGGTTCATTGGCGTCAATAGGGGCTAAAGTTGGGATACACAGAGAGGGCCTTCTAGATGCCAACTGCAGATTAGGTGAGGGTTGATGTGTTGGCATATGTATGGGATCCTGAGTTCCCTGAAATCAAAAGGAAACTATCAGTACTTACAGCTATTTTTTTTTATTTATTCTCTGTCTTAAGAGAGCTCAAGTAGCTTCACAGTGTCCCGCTGTACTTTGGGCAAAGTTGTGGGTTTTCCTGTGTGTTACCTGCACTTTCCTATAGACTTCAATTAGGTCCCTTTCTGAAAGCACACCAAAACCGCGGGACATAATTGAAGTCTATGGGAAAGCACAACGGACCTGGACTAAAACCATGGGTTAGCTGCACTTTGCCCAGACATGAAGATTCCCCTTCAATGGTAGTCACTGCCAACTACCTTAAGGCTACTTTCACACAGAAGCATTTTACAGTCGCTATTTAGCTAAAAATAGCGCCTGTAAAGCACCTCAAAAGTCCCCCCCAATCCACCCCAATGTGAAAGCCCTGAGCGCTGTCACACCGGGGCGGTGCGCTTGCAGGACGTTACAAAAAGTCCTGCAAGCAGCATCTTTGGGGCGGTGAGGGGAGCGGTAATATACCGCTCCTCTACCGCCCCTGCCATTGAAATGAATGGCAAGCGCTTCCGAAGCGGCTGCACACCGCCTCAGTAGCACTAAGCGCCGGCACTTTTAACCCCTTGTGGGGGGGGGGGGGGGTAAAAGCGCTGCACTCCCACCCACATAGCGGAGCCCTATCGCTGGTAAAACTCCACTAAAACTAGCGTGGTTTTACCGCGGCTGCCGCCTCAGTGTGAAAGTAGCCTAAACACTAGTTTACTTATTATATGCTGACCTCTGGTTTCCACCTTGTGTTGGAGACAGCGCTGGCCTGACTGAATAGGTCGCTGGTCCTGAGTGGGGTATTCATGTGGGCAGAAGGAAGAAATGTCTTCTGGTGGATAGTGCCCAGAGATGGTTGGTGGTGATGGGCCCTCTCGGAGATTGGGCTGCTACCTTTTCTGGGTGAGCCAGTGATGGATGGTGACGATGGGCCTGGAATAATTATGCTGATAAAGATAGAGCGGAGAAAATCCCGACCTGCATATCCTAGACCAGTGGCTCTTAAAGTGATACTAAAGTCTAGTCTTTTTTTTTAAAAATAACAAACATGTTATACTTACCTGCTCTGTGTAGTGGTTTTCCACAGAGCAGCCCGAATCCTCCTCTTCTGGGGTTCCAGCGCTCCTGGCTCCTCCCTCCAGCGAGTGCCCCCACAGCAAGCAGCTTGCTATGGGGACACCTGAGCCGAGCCGCTGCTCTGTGTGTCCATTCAGACAAGGAGCCTCGGCTCGCCCCCCTTCTCTCTCTCCTCATTAGTTCATTGACTTTAATTGACAGCAGTGGGAACCAATGGCGCACGCTGCTGTGCCTCAGCCAACCAGGAGAGAGAGTCCTGGGCAGTCAATGCTCTCGTGCAACATCGCTGTACCGAGATGGGGCTCAAGTAAGTATTAGGGGGGCTGCTGCACACAGAAGGTTTATCTTAATGCATAGAATGCATGAACCACTTGCAGACCATATCACTTAGATATACGGTGACAAGTCAGCTATACTGCACTGGATCATGTACCTAATATGTGATGCAGCACTTCTGGGTTGGGGACACGCAGGCGCATCTCCGGCGGTCCGCTCCTGCTGCGATTTTACACAGCGGGAGATGATCGGCAGGTCCTGTGGACTCAATGTCCCCCGGCACCCAGCTAACATTTGTTACACAGGCACAATGGCAGTCTACCTATGTAAACAAGGCAGATTGCCGTTCTATCAGTAGGGAAGGCATAGATCCCGTGTTCCTGCAAAGCAAGAAGATGGATCAATGCCTCCCCTTAGTAAAAGCACCTCCCTCACTGTACACAAGCACTGGCTAGGCACACGGTTAACCCTTTAATCGCCCCTGATTTTACCCCCTTCCCAGCCAGTGTCATTAATACAGTGACAGTGCATATTATTTTAGCACTGATCACTGTTTTAGTGTCACTGGTCCGCAAAAATGTCAAAAGTGTCAGTTATTGTCTGACTGTCTGCCGCAATATCGCAGTCCCACTATAACGTTGCTGTTCGCCGCCATTACTAGTAAAAATAAATAAATTAAAATATCCAATAGTTTGAAGACGCTATAACTTTTAGTGGCAGGGGCGGCCCGTCCATTAAGGGCGCGCGGGCACCGCCCCCTCTATCCATGCCACCCCCTATATGATAAATGGATAGATTCATGCATAGCTATCTATCCAAGGCCGCCATGGCCACCCCCTATTCATGCGTCCGGCCCCTTTCAGGACGCCAGACACATGAATTAATTACAGAGGCGGGGGTGTTTTTTTTTGAAGCACCTGATTAGGCATAAACTATAATAGACTTCAAAGTAGAGTGGCTCATGGCATAGGGTTGCCACCTCATCCCTTTAAAACCGAACACATATAAATTACACAGGTTCTCTGGCTGATTAAGGTGGTAATTAAACTCACTTGGTGCCTCATCTGCATTAAATTAGCCCCAGAAGCTATGTAATTCATATGTGTTCGGGTTTAAAGGGATGAGGTGGCATCCCTACTCGTGGCGCAGAGCATTGCGCTCAGAGCCCACTCACGTGTGTTAGAAAAGCAAATGAATATTCACTTTTCTAAAACTGAATGGCCTCTCCGCCAATCAGGAAGCGCGGGTCTGTTACCCGTTTCCCGATTGGCAGTAAGGTCAGACGATTCCATTGGACGCCTTGGAGGAGGAGGAGGAGGAGGGGGATGCACGGTGGAAGCCACTGTGATCCACACTAAGGATGGGCTCGGGTGTGTTCGGGAACCGAAAGTGCAGGGCTTTGATGTCCCGACTGCCTTCCCTTCCCACTGTACTGGGGTCCAGTGCTTTTTCATGCGTTTCAGTACAGTTCTGTGCAGGAAAAAAGCAGCATGTTGTAATTTTTTTGAAACCGAAAAGCACTGCTCTGGTGTGAACTATACCATTGGAAACCATATGACCTACTTTCCATGCATTTTGCTGCAGAAAAAAACAAAACACTGCATGTGTTGTGAACTGGCCCCAAAATCTCTGCAATTCCCTTTGAATGTAAGGACATCTGATACACAATTACAAAATGTTATACTTATAAAGAAAAAGTTAGAGAGGAAGATACGTACGTTTCAATATATTGACTGCCCATTCACACGGGCGATTTGCGCTCCGACTTGAGTCGCCCCAAGTTGCTTGACATTTGAAATCCCATTGAAATGAATGGGAACCGTCTTAATGTAGACTACTGAAGAAGTCGGAGCGACTTCAGAAAAGGTTCCTGCACGACTTCTAGGCAACTTCTATCCGACTTGTGCCCATAGAATTCAATAGAAGTCGCCTCCAAGTCGGATCCCCCATCTAAATGGAAGCGACTTTACAGTTAAGGCTGCATTCACACAGGGGCGACCCGACTTCCAGCGCGACTTCAGAGACTTGAGGCGACTTTACAACACGACTTATGCCAGGCGATCAGAGAAGGGAGGCAGGGGGTTGCCTAAAAATACATTCTATTTTTTATACTGTAAAGTCGCTTCCATGTAGATGGGGGATCCGACTAGGAGGCGACTTCCATTGATTTCTATGGGCACAAGTCGGATAGAAGTCGCCTCCCAGTAGTACAGGAACCTTTTCTGAAGTCGCCTTGAAGTTGGAGTGACTTCAGTAGTGTACATTAAGACGGCTCCCATTCATTTCAATGGGATTTCAGAAATCAAGCGACTTGGGGTGACTCAACTCAAGTCAGATCGCAAGTCGCCCCTGTGTGAATGGGCACTAAAAGGAAAAAAAAAAAATGATCCAGGGCAACCCCCCTCCCTCCCTTCCCTGATTGGCCACAGGTAAAGTTGCCTGGCATAGTCAAGCTTGAAGTAGTCTGCAAGTTGCCTGGCAAAGTCGTGCCTGAAGTCGGATTGCCCCTGTGTGAATGCAGCCTTACAGGTATTTGGAAGCCATGAAACACAAACTAGTTACTTTGCTGAAAAATTACTACAAATAGAAGCCAGCCCATACCTGCAGATTATGGACATTTAGGAATGGTCGTTGTTCCATAGAAGATGCCACTTTGGGTTATTGGAGACTTCCCAGTGGCAGCTGTCAGTATTCTTCTATGACAGTGGTTCTCAGATCCTGTCCTAGGGACCCACTAACAGGCCAGGTTTGCAGGATAACTGGAATACATCACAGGTGATATCATTTGCTGCTCAGTGATTGCAGTATTCTAGTCTGCATCTCCCCAAGGTAATACTTAAAATCTGGCCTGTTGGTGGGTCCTGAGGACCGGAGTTGAGAACCACTGCTCTATGGGATGATAGGGAATCAGCTGTGTCCTGCAAAATCCTTCTTCCCATTGTGCTTCCTTGTGCAGATTTGAAACCTTTAAACTAATCCACACAGGTATTTTTATTTATTTTTTAAACGTATCTTGTAAGTGATCTATAGACATTTATGTTCAGCATTTTGAAGGCATCAAATCATTCATTGCACCCACACCAGCTATATAGAGTGCCAAGTAGGGTTGCCACCTCATCCCTTTAAACCCGAACACATATGAATTACACAGGTTCTGTGGCTGATTAAGGTGGTAATTAAACTCACTTGGTGCCTTATCTGCATTAAATCAGCCCCAGAACAACCTGTGTAATTCATATGTGCTCGGGTTTAAAGGGATGAGGTGGCAACCCTAGTGCCAAGCCTTTAGCTAATGATTTCCATATATTTTAAAATCAAAATGAACAAGAAATGCACTTACCAATCATCTCACTGATAAATGTGATTTACAAAATGACGTGACCAAATAAAAAAATAACCATAAAATAAATATATAATCGTGTAGCGTCACCAATCCTCCATCTTCCCGTATTTCTTCAGTGAAATCTCTTGACACCACAAATGAAAAATCTATCAATCTTGAGAAAATGTTTTTTCGATGTAAATAAACCAATCTTTATAATATAACCATTTGTCCTCTTTATTTCCTTCAACAACGCCAAAGACAAAAAAACAAAACTTCAAGCCTCTGCCTTACACCTGAGTTCAATCAGCAAACTCCCCAGAGATGAATGGCCTTCCTCAATGTTCAGGTGAGAATGCCCTTCTAATGATGCGTGATTCTATCTACCATTCGCTCTTCTGTTGCCTCAAGGAATGCTAAAATAAATGGAAGTATGCATAGCGTGATATTGTTAAAAAAATTACATTATATTAAAGTGATTGTAAAGGATCTTTTTTTTTTTTTTTATAATAACAAACATGTTATACTTACCTGCTCTGTGTAATGGTCTTGCACAGAGCAGCCCCCATCCTCCTCTTCTGGGGTCCCCCCGCCAGCGCTTGCCTTTGAGCACCCCCCAGCAAGCTGTTTGCTGAAGGGGAGGGAGGGGGTACTGGTGTGGGCTTGATCCCGAGCCGCACTGTATGCATCTATTGAGACACACAGTGTGGCTCGGTCTTGCGCCCCCTCCCCCCTAACACTGGATTTAATTGACAGCAGAAGCCAATGACTCCAGTTGTTTTCACTGTCCAGTGAAGAGTAAGGATGGGCTCAGGCGTGTTCGCAAGTGCACGTGCCCTGCACTACACCAATCACAGGCAGTGAGACATTTTCCTGATGTGTTGCTGCAGCGATTGGAGAATGTCTCACTGCCTCTTATAAGCGTGGTGCAGGGTTCACTTCCTGGCGGGCTCGGGCACATGCACTTGTGAACACGCCCGAGCCCATCCTAAAGCCTCATACACACGGGACGACGATCATATAGAACAGGTCGTATGAACGACCATTGTATGCGAAATCAATCGTTCGTATGCGCGATTAGAACAGTCGACATACGACGGTCGTACAAGGGAGTTGTATGAGCAAACTAGAAAACTTGGTTGTACCAACAAGCGCTCATACGACCGTTGTATGCGATATCGATCGTTCGTATGCGCGATTAGAACAGTCGACAACAAGTTGTATTGTGCAAAACACGCATGCTCCAAAGTCAGGAACGGCCGGATGCTAATTACATGCACCTGAACGTTCTTTCTGCGGTCGTACGATCGTGTAGTGCAGTCAGTATGCAAGTTACATTATCCAACATACGATTTAAAATGATCGTAAGTACGATCGTCTTCCCGTGTGTACGAGGCTTTAGTGAAGAGGTATAGAGAGCACAGAAGACTCTAAGGCTCCATGCACACTGGACGCTATCTGGGCTCTCTCGGCGTCGGGCAGGAGACGCTGCTTACAAAACGTTCTTTTGCAGCATTTTGTAAGCAGCGTTTATCGGCGTCAGCGTTTTTGGGCATTCTTTTTTTCTTCATTAGCTTCCATTGACTGCAAAAAACGCCGGGCGCCGATAAACAGCCGTTTACCGGCGTTTATGAGCGTTTACCGGCGTCCGTCGTTTTTTGTGGTCAAAAGAACGACTCTGCAATTGCCCTAAAAAGTTGTATTATGCTAGTGCAGGATCCAAGGGGTTAAACTGGATAACACCTCCTCACCACCTGTGAAATGCTCTCAGAAGAACGATCCACATGTGGATCGTACTTCACAGAGCAAAGCTAGTGTGAACAAGCTCTTACTGCCTTCCAGTGTCTCTCACTTACCTGCTCTGATGTAAAATCTCTTGGCCGTGGTGTTTTGCTCAGCATACAGTGACTCCCTCCTATGCGTGCTCAGGCTCCTCCTCCCAACTTCCTTCCATGTGACAAAATGCGTTGGAAAGAGGGTTTTGAGCACGCGCCCAAGACTGTCCATACGTGCTGAGCAAAATGCCATGACCAAGAGATTTTACATTAGAAGAGGTAGATGAGATATATCTGAAGGCAGCAAAACGCCCAGCCTGAGAGATTTTACATCAGAGCGGGTGGGAAGAAGGTACTTGTGATGAAACGCATCAGCCGAAGAAGCCTGAGCATGCATCCAAGGGAGTCGCTGTGTGTTTTAGTTTTTATTAGAGTGTGGAAGAGTTAGAATCCTTTTCTGCTGGGGAAAGGCATCCGTTCTACTGGTCCTGTTGATCATTGTCTTTGGTACAAATATTAAAGGGAAATCTGAAATTTTAGAGTTGTCACAGGAACAGAGGATGAGAGAAAATCTTCCAACGGGGAACACAGTTTTGGCGACAACTGTCTAAAAGGGAATAATTATTTGCTTTGGAGAAATCTTCTCTTACTTCCTGCTGTGTCCCTGGGACAGGGATGTAAGAGAATAGCCAGGGTGCAAACAGAATAAAAACCCACAACATTTAAATCAGTCTGTATATGCAGTAAAGCATGCTTGTTATACTCACTGTGGAACCTAAGGGGTTAATCCTCTGCATTGTGTAAAAAGGATGCTTGATCCTGTCTTCTCTGATCCTCATCTTTTTCCACTGTCCCCAATCCATCTCCCGATGTTACAGAGCCTTGGGGGGCACTCTGCACATGCTCAGTTAGGTGTGTATTGCCGGAGAGGTTTTTTTTTCTTGGGAGAATGCATGTGATCAGCACTGTCCAGACAGAGGGTCCTGACCTGACCCCTGGGTTGTGCAGCCTCATAGGACAGTCAGAGTAATGAAAACTCCTCCTACAAGCTTTAACCAGACACTGATAGCAGTGGCCTAGCTGGCACATCTGGCACCCGGGGCTGGACAATTTTTTGCACCCCCCCCCCCCCAAGAAAAATGGTATGTGGCAATATAGCGGGTGTGGTCAGATTGCATCAACAGTGGGGGGGGCTTAAATGGGCATATGCTTTAAAGACTGTGCCACAAGCGAGTATGAAAGAAACCTCAGTACACTTGTTTTAATAAAATAAACCTGTTCAATGCATATCCTTTGCTACACACAGCTAACCTTCACCGCTTGCCGACCAGCCGCCGTTGTTTGATGGCGGCAGGTCGGCTCTCCTGCGCAAATCAAAAACGGCGGCTTGGGTCTATTGGTGAACTAGGTGGAGTCAAAGAACCTGACTGATTCTTGACAAATGTGAGTAGATTTCCACACTCATGGGTCTTGCAGCACTCCTCAGGACCATGGGCATCCAAAAGGTACTATAGGTTAAAAACAAGAGAAGGGCAGTACCGTTTAAAGGTTTACTGAAAGTATTAGAATAAAAATATATACTCACAAGCAGAGCAATATAGAAGGCATAAAAGCTTCACAAGGCGAACACAGCGCCTCCAGGACTACTTCGACCCTCCACTACAGCAGGGAGGCAAGACCGTGTCCATATGGCTAGGATGACGCGTTTCCAGGATGATCCCTCTTCCC
Organism: Glandirana rugosa; assembly: GCA_018402905.1. Lineage (NCBI taxonomy): Eukaryota > Metazoa > Chordata > Amphibia > Anura > Ranidae > Glandirana > Glandirana rugosa. Next base: position 545,817 of record BLSH010014141.1, on the reverse strand, counting down.
CAGGCTCTGTCTGGGACGCGATGTCCGCCGGTGACCCGCGATAGCCTTCTACAGAGGCAGAGCGGGGATCTGCCAATGTAAACAAGGCAGATAACCGTTCTGACAGGGGACATGACAGTGATCTACTGTTCCCAGTCATCGGGATCAGTTAGATCTGTCATTTCCCTGCCAGCTCAGCCCCCACAGTTAGAACACACCTAGGGAACATGGTTAACCCCTAGACCACCCCCTAAACTTTAACACCTTCCCTGCCAGTGATATTTATACAGTAATCGGTGGCTATTTTTAGATCTGATCGCTGTATAAATGTCATTGGTCCCAAAAAGTGTCAAAAGTGTCCAATCTGTCCGCTGCAATGTCGCAGTCCCGATAAAAAAATCGCAGATCACCGACATTACTAGTAAAAAAATAAAATAATAATAAAAATGCCATAAATATATCCCCTATTTTGTAGACGAGATATCGGCCTAAACTGATGAATAAATGTGTTTTTTTATAATTTTTCTTTTGGATATGTATTATAGCAAAAAGTAAAAAAAGCAGGCATGCCCCTGAGCCGTGACTCTGTGCGTCCATTCACACACAGAGCCATTGCTTGATTATGCTACCTCCTGTCTTTTTATTGGCTCACTGGCTGTGATAGACAGCAGTGTGAGGCAATTTCTCCTGCTGCTGCCAAAAGCGAATCAGGAGTGCGAGTCCCCAGATAGCCAAGGCTCTCGTGGACATCACTGGATCGAGAGGTGGCTCGGATAAGAATTGGGTGGGGCTGGGGGAGCTGCTGTACACAGAAGGTTTTTTACCTTCATGCACAGAATTCTGCCTTTATAACCACTTGTGCTGTACTTAGAATGCAGTAGTCAGGAGTGAGTAATGTAAAACACACCAAGGGGAATTTATTAAAACTGGTTCAGTCAGAATTTGGAACAGCTGTGCATGGCAACCATCAGCTTCTATCTTCAACTTGTTCAGCTTTAAAAATGAAATCTGATTGGTTGCCATGCACAGCTGTTCCAAATTCTGTCTGCTCTAGGTTTGATAAATTCCCCTAAAGGCTGATTGAGACAGGCACTGAAACAGGTCCTGTATGCTGAGACACTTTTTGCTGCATCTGCATCCACCAGAGAGCTTCACCTATAGAAGTGGGTGCACAGATCTGAATGCAGACACTGTGTGTCCAGATACATGCATTCCTTCCTGTCTGCGTATCAAGTTTTGACATTCGACTATGTCCATGCAGCTGCTGCATCCCAATTGACTTTGATTGGACTGCCTGCACAAGGAAAGAACACTATGCATCCCCACGCGGCACACTGCCATCACACTGGGCATGGACGCATATGCTCCATGTGAATGAGGCCTAATTGTCATGTGGGTCAGATAGCAGGAAAGAGGAGATGTGGGGTAAATAAAAGAGAAGTGTGGGAATTTTATTTATGAATCATACTTCCCTATGTAGATGCTGCATCTGCCCCCCGCCGGCTCTAAGGCTGAGAACCGAGTAATTCTTAGTACTCCCTGAGCAGAGAGCTGGTGGCTGTCAGTCTCTAGCTCTGCTCTGCCCCCCGGGTCTCACTGAAACACCGGGCTGTGGAGGGGGATGAAGTGGCCGGCTCGCTGAGAGGCTGAGCTGGGTCCCGGTCCAGGCATGTCAGCAGATCCTAAGTAAATGTTTGCGATCTTTCCCCAGCCTGGACTAGGGTTGCCACCTTTTCTTCAAGCCAAACCCGAACACTTTAGCGGCGGCATTTTTTTGGAAGTATACGCTATAAAATTGTAAAAGACCTGCTGCTTGCAGGGGGGGTTCGATCTCTGACTGTCGGTGGTCGAGAGACGAGTCCCTCATGATTCTTAATGAGCCAAGAGTCGGAATCTCGGCCGCCCCCCGTCTACGTCGTAGATGTATCCCTTCATACTAAGTATTTATTTTAAGG
>BLSH010014141.1:503190-523295 GCA_018402905.1 Glandirana rugosa | reverse complement strand
CTGAATTAAAGTGGTTGTCAAGTTATAAAATAAAAAGACCACCTGCAAAAGAAAGGCATAATGAGCTAGTATGCATCGCATACTAGCTCATTATGAAATTCTTACCTTAGATCGACACTGTAGCAGCAGTCCCCGAGCACCACTGTGACCATGCTGTGTCCGTCGTCTTCCGGGATCCCGGGCGCCGACCAATCACAGCACAGACTCTAGCGATGTGATCGGCAGGAGCCGCGCTGACGTCACTCCCGCGCAAGTTGGGCCGTTTCTTCACTCCGCATGTGCTGATGACGTCGGCACATGCAAATACAGGGAATATCTCCTAAACGGTGCAAGTTTAGGAGATATTGCCAGGACCTACAGGTAAGCCTGAATGAATATAGGCTTACCTGTAGTTTAAAGTGGTTGTCATGACGTGACAACCACTTTAACACAGGCTTACTTATAGGTAAAACTTAAAGATGAAAGCTTACTTCCTCTTTAAAATCCAACCTAAAGTAGAACTAAAGGCAAAAACGTTTTCTTGCATAGAGTAAACTAAGGTTATAACCCCCTGTCCTTTTTCCCCATTTGTGCCCCTTTTGGAAACTTCCCTTCTCTTCCTGTTCCATAGCCAAAACAGGAAGTGAGGGAAATCCCTGGTTGTCACCAGGGTCTCTGAAACTAGTGTCCCCTTTGGAAGATTTCTTTTCTATTCCCGTTCTGGGGACAACTCAAAACTTGGGATTTTCTCTTACTTTCACTTTAAGTGATAATGGTAAACCAGAAAAAGAGAGAGGGCGAATCTCCATAACAGGGCCATAGATAGTTATAAAAACCCGACAGGGACTCTAATTCCTCTCCGCTCTATCCAAAACTTAAAAAAAAGTTTTGCCTTTCATTACACTTTAAATTGTAACATTTCTAAAGCCTCGTACACACGGGACGACGGTCGTCGCAAATCGTATGTTGCATAATGTAACTTGCATACTGACTGCACTACACGATCGTACGACCACAGAAAGAACGTTCAGCTGCATGTAATTAGCATCCGGCCGTTCCTGACTTTGGAGCATGCGTGTTTTGCACAATACAACTTGTTGTTCCAACTGCTCTGTACACACGATACAACGGTCGTATGAGCGCTTGTTGGTACGACCAAGTTTTCTATTCTGCTCATACAACTCCCCTTGTACGAACCGTCGTATGTTTGGCTGTTCTAATCGCGCATACGAACGATCGATATCGCATACAACGGTTGTTAGTACGACCTGTTGTATACGATCGTCGTCCCGTGTGTACGAGGCTTTAGTCCTTTATTACGTCATATGGTATTTGTTATTATAAATGACATTAACTCCATTCAAAAAGGAATTTTCTTTTTACCTTCTGGCAGGTTGATAACACAATGGCTTTCTGTACTTCTCATCTCTGAATTCTCAGCTTCACCTACCAAGGTCATTATAACATCTTTAAAAGGTGCCACCAAAATTCCCTTAATGCAACCCTGCCAATGAGGAGGAGAAATACTTACCTTTCTAGGGTGGCGAGTTACATCTTCACTCCATGAGCTCCTGGAATCCATTGTTATCTAATATTTCTCAGTTTGTCCCCTGCCACGCACTGTGGTATCTCCCGCTGACCCCATCTCAGTAGTGATGTAGGTATTACACAGGATTCACCAGTGGAGGGGGGGAGGCATGGTAACTGACACATGTGGAAATGATGGATACTGCACTGTCCAGAGCTCATGAGAAAATGTAACTCACCACTCCCCTGTAGGGTAAGTGTTCCTCCTCTTCTTTTCCAGGGTGGCTCTGATGTAAGTTTGTTAGAGACAAGTTCTCTTTAAGCCTCTCTCAACCATTGTACCCCAGAGGAACCCCTAAAATTTTCAGGTCTTGGGAAACCCATGCTGAAGCTAATGCATAGGGGTCAATGGCAAAAATGCTGCTTACATTGGTGGTCAAAAGAATACAACCCTTAAGGCCGGTACACACGGTCCCATAGTTGGTCAACAACGGTCATCTAACAGCCTGTTGGCCGAAAATCCAATCGTGTGTACGCACAATTCTACAGCCGATTTCCAATCATCATCAAAAAGAAGTTGGACGACGAGACTAGAAAACTTGTGTTGGCCGCTTGTTGGCTCGTGTGTACGGAAGTTGACCAACATTTTGTTGGATTTGCAAACACGCATGCTCGTAAGGAAGTGCTTGGTCATGTAAACCTGTGTTCCTAATTAACAAATCACATTCACCTGAGGTTCCTCGTTATAAGCTTGTAACACGTCAGTACATTCAGCTTGGTTGGCCGATTACTTGACTCATGTCAGTACGCTAGACACAACCACTAACAGCCAATTTGGACAAAAGTTGGATGTTCGGTTGGCCAACAATCTACGCGTGTGTACAAGGCTTTATAGTGGTGGTCAGAATGCCACCCTTACTGACAACTATAAAAGATAAACGTGTCATGCTACTGGCTTTGCCAAGTGACAATGGTCCTGGAACTATGCCAGCATCATCAAATGGGAGGTCAGACAGCCACAGCTCAAGGAACCCCTAGCAAGCTCTGGAGGAATCCTAGGGTTCTATTGAACCACGGCTGAGAATAGCTGATGTACAATAAAGACAAACAACGCATTCATGACATAACCCCCCCCCCCCCAAAAAAAAAAGAAATGCAATGAAAATAATAACCCCTCCAGCATTGGTGTTCATTCTTTAACTACATGAACACATGCCCCCAGGTCAAGTTCTCTTTCCCAGTTGAGTAGGACTATGGCTCAGCTTTTGGGTAGAGATCACTGCACCTGACACTTGCAGCTTCTTTCACTGCTGGGTGCTGGCATGTCTTCTGCGTTCCAGCACCCGGCACAGCACTAACATTCTTCCACACCAGGGCACCATCTAAGTGGCATTAGTTGCTGCATAAGAGCCGGTTCACACTGGAGCGGCGCGACTTGCAGGGCAAAGCAAGTCGCCCCGTTCGAGGCTACCTCAGTGCAGCTTGCAAGGAGACTTCTTTACATAGAAGTCAATGCAAGTCGCGCTGAGGTCGCCCCGAAAATAGTGCAGGAACCTTTTTCTAAGTCGGAGCGACCTGAGTCGCTCCTATTAGAACGGTTCCATTGCACTGCATGGGGACGACTTGTCAGGCGACTTGAGTCGCCTGACAAGTCGCCTCAGTGTGAACCGGCTCTTACTGTTCTGGGTCCTCCTGCTGACCTGATAGAGCCTGGGAGCCCTTGCCTTGTTAGTAAGAGCTGGGGAATATTTTTGTGTACTTTAAAGCCCATCTCCAGGCGAACCAAACCCCCTTCCCCATCCCTCCCATACCCATTCCCTCAAGCTTAACCATTTTTTTTCTTTTTTGTCTGAGTCTGCCATCACATGAGCCTCTGCAGAGCCTTTTCTGCTAGTGAAAACTGGGGATCAACTGCCGCAGTCTGGGATTGCCTCTAAAGGCCTGTATACACAATAAAAAAATTGGACAAAAATTTCTTTAACACAAGCAATTGGTCAATTATCTGATCGTTTGTGTATTGGTTTGGACAGGCGATTCCAACTGTTTGGACGATAAAAACAGAGTGCAAACTAGAAAATCTTTCTGGTACGTGAACACGTCTGATTTTCGATAAATGTGTACAGTCATCGTACGGAAATAATAGAATATAAACAAACATGCATGATCAGAAGTAAAGAATGACCCGGAAGAAGCTGGGCATGAAAGCACTGCTTACGAAAGTAGTGGAAGTTGCCCGAAAGGGTCATGAATACTTCATCTCTTCCGCATTATACTACAATAGTACGTAGCTCGCGTTGGCCTACGTTTGCCTTTGTCAGCCGAGATTTTTCGTAGTCCAGTCAATACCGTTCCTAAACATCATGGACTAGCACTGTCGTGAAAGATCTGATGAACGGTCATCCGATTTTCTCATAGTGTGTACTAGGCTTAACAGTCATGACCTCATTCTACTGGAGCCCTCTGGATCATGTGAGGACCCTGCCTATCCAATGGGAAATGTCTTCATCACCAAGGTGCAACATGGGAACCTGTATAAGGACCCTCTCATTCAGAAGTCTACAACATAGAAGACTTAGGACACAGCCCATAAAGTGCCCACAGATTCACCTAAATATATGGTGCTTTTGGGTACATTTTGGATCAGTATATGGGGGTTGGGGTTGGATTAGCTTTAAGAGATAAGTGTCCAGCTGTAAGACTGCATTCACACCTGAGCGTGTCGTTTTCAGGCAGAAAGTCGCACAATTTTGCCATGATTTTGCACAGGTCAATAGGTCACCAATGTAAAAAGCAGAAAAACGCCCAAATCTGCCTGAAAAAATACTTCCAGAACTTGTTTACGCTTCAGGCTTTTGGCTTCAGGCGTTTTGGAGTGAAGATGTGAACCCTCTCCATAGAGAATCATTGATTTATTTATTTATTTTTTTCAGCGTTTCGCAGCTTCAAGCAACAAAACGCTCAGGTGTGAATGGGACCTAAGAGAGTGACATTTAGTTATGCCTTTGAGTTTGGGAACAGATCCTCACATATTTTGATAAACAGTTTCCAGTGATATTCTAATGAATATTTTTAGGTAACATTTTCATTCCTATCTATTTATACAAATTCTTTTTTCCAACATCTGCATTCGTAATGAAATGAAGTATATACTAACTATGCACCGATACCCATTTTTTATCGGCGAGTAGAAGTACCGATACATTGCAGTGTGATTTGCGCCCATACAAAATGAATGGGCTGAAATCACAGTGCACAGAATCGCATGGGATTTCAACAGGAATGTGGTGTGATTCTTGTCCAAATTGCTTGCGGTTAACCCACCGCTCGTGTGTGAACCCAGGCTTGTCATAGTGATTTCAGCCTGGGTTCACACAGGAGCGGTATGGGAAACCGCATGCAATACGGAGAAGAATCGCATTCCTGTTCAAGTTGCATGCGATTTTTTTTTTTGCAGTCCAATTTGAATCCATTCATTTTGTATGAGCGCAAATCGCACCGCAAAGTATCGGTTTTGAGTATCAGGAACATTTTCAGGTGTATTCGTGAAAATACTCTGTATCGGTGCCTCCCTAGAACATACTTCATGAACAATTGTTTTCAGTGCACCAATATGGTCACCTTAGTAGAGGTGCTGAAATGACCAAGACAGATGACACTATCAGTGTAAGTCTCAAGTATGTGATAGGTCATCAGCAAATTATTATTATACAGGATTTATATAACACCAACAGTTTGCACAGTACTTTACAATACAGTAGGAATAGAAGGGCCCTGCCCATGGAGCTTACAATCTGCAGGGGGAGGAGGGTACAAAAGGCAATAGCTGCGGAGGATGATCTGGTGGAGGTGACTCATCTATGTTCTAACTCTTCACTCCTCTACACATAACGTTTTGCCCGGAGTTCCACTTAAAAGCTTTTGTTTATATTGACTACAGTGGCGTGCAATTAATGGCGCCATATGAATCAATGACAGTCCATGTAATAATCAATAGATTACATTGTTTACCGTATGGTCAAGTACACAGATGTGATGATATGTAAAGAAACTTACCATTTATTGCAAAACAATCGTTTTGTTTTTTTCATGGTGGTATTTATTTCAACATATTTTCTACCTTTCTTCTCAGCTGCCATCTGATGCAATCTTGTAAGCCCAGGATGAGCAGGACCACCTTCGGTCAATGGCTTCTCCTCACTCCTTGGAGCTAAGTGACATCAGCAGAAGACATAATGCAGGTGGCCCCGCTCGCCCTGAGCACTCAGGTACCGTCCGAGGATTTGAGAACCCATCCTACGAGGAGTTTGGTGAGACCAGTTTTGGCCAAGAGCCACGGGAAGCCTTGCAGCCAAGTCCTGCATCGGAGGTGAGGGGGTGGGGGAAAGAGAATGGATCTCCTCACTCCGAGGACAGTCGAGAACCTGAGCCGGCAAGCCATTCCATAGATTACGGTTTCATCTGTTCCTTAGTGCTGCTGGTTAGTGGCATCATTCTGGTGGCCATAGCCTATACCATACCACGAGAGGTGCGTGTGAGCCCCGATTCTGTGTCTGCCCGCGAGATGGAACGACTAGAACTCTACTATGCACATCTGGGCTCCAACCTAGACAAGTGCATCATCGCAGGTCTGGGCCTTCTCACGTTAGGGGGCACCCTCCTTTCCATGCTACTTATGATCTCCATCTGTAAGGGGGAACTCTACCGGAGGAGGAAATTCAGCGTGGCCAGAGGGCCCAGGACAAAGTATGGCTCTCTCAACCTGAGAATGAGACAGATGACCACAGAAGGTGGTCAGGTGCTGGTAGAACATGAAGTGATGGAGATGACTAACAATATTACCCACCAAGGGCACGAGCCTTAAGAGCACCAAGGACATTTCAAATATGCCGTTACGGGTTAATGAATCAGATGAGCAAATATTCTGCTATAGAGGCATTAATGTTTAATGAGGCCAGATTATTCCGTCCTGAGAGGTTCCTGCTGTTTCGATCTCAGCGACGCTGGGGGAGGGGGAGAGAAAATTATTTCTAGATACACTGTAAAACAGGTTGATGGCAATAAACTCCACGACTGCTGGTGTGGTAACAGGGTATACAGCCACAGGATCTGGGTGCACGCTGGGATTTGCAGTGCCACACCAGCTGTCGAGCTGCAGGTTGTCAACCTGTGCTGTAGAATGTGAATGTTCCGATTAAAAGAATGTTGACCAGGATTTCTTTTCAATAAATCCTGCTTTAGCACAGATTGAATTTTACGACTGAGCCTAAACTGCATCCATTTTGATTTGCCAGACGTAGGTCTCTGCCAGTGGCTGGCATGATGGGAGTCAGACATTTATAAAAATCAGGGCAAGATCAAAACCTGAAAACTCCACATTTCAAAAATACGCCTTTGTGACAGCTTGAAGCGGAGTTCCAGCCTAGGGGGAAAAAAAACAAAAACTGTAGCTGCTGACTTTTAATAATAAGGACACCTGCCTGTCCAGGGAGCCCACGATGTTGGCACCCCAAGCTCAACTGTCCATTGGCTTTGGGTGCAAGCGCCAGCATTGCAGGTAAGGGAAACCCGCAAGTGAAGCCTTCAGGTTTCATACTGCGCATGCGCAAGTCACGCGGCGCTTCCTGAATGGTCCCGTCTTCTTCTGGGACACACACAGGTCCCAGAAGGCAATGGAGGGGTGAAGGCGGAGGGCCGGATAAAACCGCGGAAGTGAAGTACCATGTGGTGGCGACATAGGACAGAGGTCCTGCAGAAAACATGAAAAAAAGCTACCAAAAAGAAAAATATCCAAAAATGAGGGGGGTGGGGGAGGTCAATTGTTTGAGACAAAGTTCTCTTTTTGCCTGGAACTCCATGTTAAAATATGTATGTGCTGTAACTACCACATGCTTTAGTAACATACATAGCAAAAATGTAATATTTCACAGCTTGCCAGTCCTTGGATGAGGTGGCTGCTTTAGTTTTCTTTTTTTTCAGGCTAAGAACACTTTCATTAGGTACGGAAAATACTTGCCAAAAATATAGGGGTGGATTGACTAAAGGCAAATAGATTGTGAACCTTGCAAGTGCAGTTGTTCCAGAACTTAGTAAATGATGTAAATCTTCACCCAATTGCATGCAGGGAAAAAAAATGCATTTTGCTTGCACATAATTGGATGAGGGAAGTAATCAGAGCTTCCCCCCCATTTACTAAGCTCCTAAACAACTGCACTTGCAAAGTGAAGTCTATTTGCCTTTAGTAAATCCACCCCATAGTGTCCTTGTTGCTTCCTGTAAGCTGGACTTAAATATCAAATAATGTTATCGATATTCTCACCTGTCTTATGTGAACTACAAATCCCCCCCACCCCCACCCTCTATATAATGGAAAAGAAGGCAGAAGGACATGTTTCCAGTCCAAATCAGAAAAGCAACCAAATAGGACAACACTGTATCCTACATATACTACAGTGAGGGTTTTGTTACTGGCAGGATGACCAGGTGAAAAAAAGAAAAACGAATGCAGCCTGACATCTAAGGCCACATGCACACTGGGTGTATAGCTGTCTGCAGACTGTCAGTCTGAAATGTGCTGCAGCTGGGCACTGTACTGGGTGGAACTCGCGTTCAGTGCCTTATGGGTTCAGGGATATATGCCTGGAACGCAGGTACAGTGTCCATATGCAGTGTATTTCAGGCTGTCCTAGACTTTGACAGCCTGCAGGAAATGCCAGGATTGGGCGCACACAGGCTAAATGCCCAGTGTGCATGTTTCCTAAAGACTGGTAAGCTGCAATATATTAAATGTTCATTTTTAGATTTAGATATGCTTTAAAGGGTAACTCCAAAAAAATTAGCAAATAAAAAAATAATAATAATATAGCGTATATAATTGCGATATAAGACATATTGTAATTGAATGTTATTAAAAATTACCTTTCCTTTTACATCTGCAGCTCTGTAATTTTCTAAAAAATGCAATGTGGCAACCTGGAGGCGTTCTGTACACAGATGGTATACAGAGCGCCCCCCCAGATATGTCATTCCCTGCTTGTGTGATTGGCTCACTGATTTTCCCAGAAGTCTGCACTAATATACAAATCAGATTTTTGGCATCCCCTGTCGCTAAAATGTAATTTCTGGTGTGATACTTTAAAAGGAAAATTAGATTTAAAGGGATGCAAACCTTGCAGCTTTCCTGAGAGCCCTACAGGTGCAGCAGCTGACTGATAATTATAAACTTGCTCCCATACAGATTCATTCACCACAAAGTGTGGTAAAATCCCTGCAATGTTACTCAATAAAAGTGGAGTTACTCTTTAATAATATTGCACATCACAGAAATTGCCTTGCTTTCAGCTTGCCCTAATTTTATAAATGTCTCCCACAGCTCCTCAATAGGGTACCTGTTATCTTGTGTTGGTGGGTGCCGCTGTTTGACTCCTAGGAGAGGTGCTAATTCCAAAATAGGCATATCACCATGTATAATGCCGCTGTGCTCTGCTCATGGAAGCGATGCAAACTCCAGTGCTGGGCAGCACCCTTTGCTGGAACAGGTTTCCTTTAATATAAAGAAGCTGCTGATAACTGCAACACATTTATAGATTGAAACTTAAAGCTGAACTCCAGGTACAAATAATGGTAGAACACCCAAATGAAGTCACAGTATTAAAAATACAGTCCGCCCTGGTTCGCACTGATGTGGTGCGGGAAACTCACAAAAATCACTGCGTTTCCCCACATTGCAAAGCAATCGCACGGCATCCATGCGATTTGCTGCGGGTGTCAATGTCAGATTAGTGACACCCCGAAACAGATCGCAAAATGCAGTGCGATCGCTAAAATCGCACGGGTCTGCAGTACAAGTCTGTGTGGCGACACTTGTGCTTAGGGGTGTGACCCCCCCCCCCCCGGCCTGCTCTAGGTTGGCTGGTCGACACTTACCCCATAGGTTGCGGGCGGGCAATGCTCCGGCAGGCAGCTGTTTCTGTGTCCTCTTCTCCTCTTCTGTATCATGGCGGCTTCCGCCGTGTGTCTCCTCCTAGGCATCCAATAGGATCTCCTTTCAGCCTCAAGACCCACTTCCTAATTGGCCGGAAAGGGGGATCTGTGTGGCGATAGCGAATATCCATTCGCTGTTACACACAACTTTGTGGGATCAGGGCGCAGTGCTCTGCACCACGAGCCCACCCTTTTTTAAAGCCCCTTATAGCCTCTGGCTCTGATTACGTGCTTCAAAAAATAAAGAAAGAAAAAAATCACCCCCCCCCCCCCCCATCAATTGGAATCCATGATCCGGTGCCCTACATGCAGATCAGGGGGCCAGATGCATTGATGGGGGGGGCCCCTAATGGACGGGCCGCCACTGGGTGTGACTGTTACTTAGCTGTGCCAGCAAAGAACAAAAATCAGCCAGAAATAATATGCTTGGGTAAAGAATTATCATGAGATAAAAAGATGAGACTTCAATTTGCCATGCATTTGCATATTTTCCAACAGCATGTCTCAGTCTCCGCCACATTGTCACCAAAGGAACCATTGATTAAAAACAAACTGCTACTCCCTGCTCTGGAGACCAATTACCTTAACCTGCTGTCTATGTGCTGGGTGACTGGTCACCTCACTATCCTCCTGTAGCGCTATGCAGGCACTGCTAACTTTATCTAGTCAGCACTGTCTGCTATAGGAAGGCCCCATCTAATGCTGCCAGAGTTTACTCTGGTTCTTCCCATCCAGTTACGGTACTTGGATGCTCAACCTGTGGCCCTCCAGCTGTTTTGGAACTACAAGACCTATCATGCCTCTGGGAGTCATGCTTGTAACTATCAGTTTTGCAATGCATTATGGGACTTGTAGTTCTGCAACAGCTGGAGGGCCACAGGTTGAACACCCATGACTGCTACACCCTGTACTGCTCTTTGCAGCGCCCAGTTGCTCAGGACACTGACAGGGGAGAGTGAGGCGCCCATGGAGTGAAGTTGCACTGCTCTACTCAGTGGTGGCAGGGCAGTTCTTTACTCCCAGCACTGTCCTCAGCACAACCACTGACTGCCGTTCGCCAGACCACAGACTATTGTGAATTGGAGCCTTGCAGGGTCTGCCCTGCAGATTGTCCTGTAACCCGGTCTAAAGTCACAGGGAAGAAATACAAGATTATCTCAGCTTAAAAACCAGGTATCAAAAAAAATAAAAAATCTTTTGGGTGCAAGCTGGGCAAAGGAGCGTTCTATGTAACATTTGTACTGCCTGGAGATCAGCTTTAAGGAGCCCATGGCCTCCTGCCTGTGTAGCTCTGCGCCCTGAGCTGTAGTGTTTCCTCCTACAAGTCTTGGGAGCAATGCTTCTAAAGCCGGCTACACATGCAATGATTTTTCAACTGATTGTTTTATTGGATTGAATTACTGAGACAACTCTGATGCAACACAAAAAGAGCAAAGTCGCTTGCATTAATCCAATCACTTTCAATGTCAAAATGTTATTTAGATTTAATCACAATTACAAAATCGTTTTTGACCAGGAGGATTAATATCTACATGGCAGGCACGATATGCAGTTAAAACATGGGGGGGGGGGGTATTGATTTCTATGGTAATCCAATTGGGCATGACAAATACACAAATTCCCCTACTTCCATAGGTCAGTGCCTGACTTATCCAGCCAGTGAGAAAGCGACTCATGGAAGTAGAGCAGGGGTCTCCAATCTTTCTAAACAAAGGTCCAATTCACTATCCTTCAGACTTTAAGGGAGCTGGACTGTGGCTAGTGGGAGTAGAAAATGCCTTATGTCAGTGGAAGTAATCAATTTACCATCATTGGTATTAGTGGGAGGAATAATGCTCCTTCAATGGTGCCAGTTGGGGGGATAGTGGAGGAATGGGGCCCCATCATTGGTGTCAATGGAAGGAATGGTGCCCCATCATTGGCATCTTTGGGAGGTATGTATGTTGCACCATCATTGGCGTCTTTGGGAGGAATGGTGCCCCATCATTGGCGTCTTTGGGAGGAATGGTGCCCCATCATTGGCGTCTTTGGGAGGAATGGTGCCCCATCATTGGCGTCAGTGGGAGGAATGGTGCCCCATCATTGGCGTCAGTGGGAGGAATGGTGCCCCATCATTGGCGTCAGTGGGAGGAATGGTGCCCCATCATTGACGTCAGTGGGAGGAATGGTGCCCCATCATTGGCGTCAGTGGGAGGAATGGTGACCCATCATTAGTGTCAGTGGGAGGAAGCGTGCCTTGTATCAGTGGGAGAAATAGTGCCCTAAGGGCCAGATAGTGACCTCATCCAACCGTCAGGCCTTAGTTTGGAGACCACTAAAGTAGGGTAGGCTGCCTGCTGTTTTCAGCGATCCTATAGCTGGCAAATCCTCATGAGCAAATGGATCAGTAGTGTGACATAAGCTTTAGTATTTAAGCTATTTATTCTATTTCACCACTGTCTCTGAAACTGCTACAGCAGCCAATAACCCCTCTTGCTAAAGGAGATCTGTCATAAAGCAAAGTGTGTGAGAATCCCCTTATGGAAACCCCTACTCTCTACCTCTTATGTGCAGAGGTAAAGTGAAAATATCGTACTTATTGAGTTCTTGTAGCCACAGACCACCACAACGTATACATCCTGCAGACCAGCCACTTTGCATGTGTGCAGTAGAACCCCCCCACAAAGTTGGAGACGGCTTCATAGAGGTCTATGGGCTTCTACTACATACATACAGGAGGATGAGGCAAGGCAGCAGGATTTAAACACAATGGCAGGCTGTGGCTCCACAAACGTGTTAAAAGTATGGAGGTGGGTGGAGGGGTCCAAAGTATGAAAAGATACTTACCCTTTATTGATGGATCGGCGATGAGCCATTTTATTTATTAAATAGATTGCACAGCCAAAGAACGAAGGGCTAGCCAGAATCTCTAGATACACAACTGTAGAACCAGATCGGCAGTTACAGGTCAAGGCAGTGCAATAAGAAAAGCATACTGCAAGTGGATTGGATTCATCTCTTGCAGGTTGTGTGTAATATACAGAAAGTCTGCATTCATGATACCAGCACTGTCATTGAAGCCAAGGATCCCATATCAATGTATCTTGCCATTGGTTTATAATAAAGGTGAAAAAGCACAATATTTGGTTCTGCAACTTTTTTTTTCTTCCCTTTTATTAATCTCTATACACTTTTCTACTAGAATATTTACAAATCACCCGGCAGTTAAGAGAGAATTATACATTTTTTTTTTAAAGAGCAATACAGTCTTGTCAACCTTGTTATACCTGTAAAAGGAGATCGGTTTAATGTAAAGTTATCTTGTTTCTATATATAATGTTTAATCCTATATGTACATGGGGCAGCCATATTTGATCATTACATAGGCAGGTTCTGCTTCTTCCTTTCAGTGCTACACAATGGTTGAGCTTTACTGCTTCTTTTCATCATGAACAACTAGAAGCCGAGCAACCCACTGAAAACAATGCACTCCCTGTGTAACGGATATTTTATCTTAGCAGTTGTTAAGTCAAACTTCAGAGATTTTTTTTATATTTAGTTTTAAATATAGCGGTGACGGGTTAAAGTCGAAAATAAAGGCTACGTAAAAATCTTCTTGAAAAACTGCTTCCCCCTACTCCTACCTATGCTTTATACTTCTGATAAAAAAAAGGATACCTTATTTAAGTCCACTCTGGTCCGGTTATGTGGTGCAGAGGCTCCAGCTGCCCGGTGCCATGGAGTGCTAGACAACAAATTCTGGAGGCTTTCTTTGACCATCCATTGTTGGCATTTCCTCCTCTCCCCTGCAGCAGCAGCAGCTCCATGACACAGGGGTGGAGGAGCGTCTGCATCACGTGACCAGACCACAGTGGAGCAGATTGAATTTAAGTCATTGTAAAATATATATATATTTTTTAAATAAATATCAGAGCAGCCCTGATCCTATTCTCTTGAGGTCCCCGACTCCTCCAGCCTTCCGAGTGCCCCCATAGCAAGCCCCTTGTTATGGGGGCACTCATGCGTGCTCAATCCTGAGCCATGCTGTGTGTGTCTATTGACACGCATAGTGCGGCTCCACCCCCACATCACTTGATTTGATTGACATCAGCAGGAGTCTAGTGAGGAGGGAGAGATAGAGCAGCGCCGCTGCTCTAAGGCATAGCAGTGGATCGAAATCAAGCTCAGGTAAGTATTTAGGGGAGTTTGAGGGAAGCTGACATTGATCAGCTTTTTTTTTTTTAACCTTAATCCTGAGAATTCATTAAAGTAAAAAACCTTTAACCTTTGCAGCCATGGTATATGCACAGATTTTATTTACCAGCAGTATACAGCATAGGTAGGTAAGAGAGAAACACAGGGGGGGGCGCCAGACTAAGTGCAATATTAAAGTCACTTTGATCTATTAACTGCGCAACAATTTCATACTCACATATTAGTAGGCACAAGCAGGCATGTATAGAGATCATCCATGGCTGACTCTGGGGAGTCTCCTGGGAGTTCCTCATCAGTGGAAGTTCCAATGCAGTGTGGGGGCTGAAGCTGGGACACCAGGAAGTGCCCAACCGCTGTGGCCACCAGCATGGAGCACAAGATGGCACCAGACTGGAACTGAAGTCAGCAGGATGACTTGCTGCCGTGGGTGGGGCAGTAACCCGTTCCGAAACGTCCGTTTCGTTACAGCATAGGTAGGATGAGGGGAGAAGCCGTGTTCTCAAGCAGATTTATATGTAGCCTTTACTTCCACTTTAACATTTCTTTAATCAGTTAGGCAAAATGGTTGTAGTAGCTAATTTACACATCTCTACATTTAATAAAACAGCAAAAAAGAAGTACAAACTTGTAAACATGTAAAAAACAAAACAATGACTTTAAACACTGCTCAGAATGTGTGCTCTTTGAAAATATGGTAAGCTTCAATATTCTGCACAGGCAGAGAAAATTCAGCCTGTTCTCTGCTGTCAATCATAGAGCCAAGGAGGCTTCACAGGCAGCAGTCAGACACCATGGTGATGTCAGGGGGGAAGTGTGGGCTGTATGCTACATGAAGCCTCCACTCCCAGTGTTCTGTCAAAATAGCCAATTCATTGAGATCTCCAATCATGTCACTTCCGGTTACTGTACAGCATCAGTAACTGGAGATTTAGAGGAGTTGCTGTTTTGACCCAACTCCGGTATACGAAGAGTTTGCTGTTTTGACAGAACAGCGGCAAAGGAGGAAAAAGTTGTTGCCACCTTGGCGGCAGCTATGATGCTGGTTAGTATCGGGCGGACTAACCCTGTCCACCCATAATATTGTGTACTGGATTGTATACGCTTTCTGGTGTTGTGTAAAAACTCATCTAAATCGCCAAGTACTGATGGTTTACAGTAACTGGAAGTGACGTGATTGGAGATCTCGATGAATTGGCTATTTTGACAGAACACCATCTCAAAGGTTGAAGGAAACTACAACAAAAGGCTAAATAGATGGCTATGCCAGGGTAGCATCAGTAAGTGCAAATTCTAAGTATTTGATTTATGTTTAGTGTTACTTGATGACAGTGGCGTTGATTTACTAAAACTGGAGAGTGCAAAATCTGGTGAAGCTCTGCACAGAAACCAATCAGCTTCCAGGTTTTAGGTCAAAGCTTAAATGAAGAAGCTGAAGTTAGAAGCTGATTGGCTCCCATGCAGAGTTGCATCAGATTTTGCACTCTCCCGTTTTAATAAATCAACCCCCAATGTCTCTTTAATGCTACCTACAAACATTAGACAGTGCCAGATGTTCAAACACAACCCAGACATGGAACAATCTTTTATACAAGATCAAACGTTCAAGTGTGGATCTAATGAACCTAGCTTGTTATAGGACAATCATTAGTGATCATCCATCAGTCCTAACCAACTTTCCCCTGAACAGGTGAATGTTCCCCAACGCCTGTATGTACCTTTACCTACACTTGTAACAAAAGTCCAGTCTTAATGCACCTAAACACCAAACGGTGCCTTAGAGTCCTTATGAATACTATGCTGGACATTAATTAATTTAAACAAAGCAAATAGTGCAAAGCAAAAGAAGAGGATTAAAAGGCAATATGAGGCATCGGACATCACATGAACATGTCATCATAACCCGGAGGTGGGAGATGGTCGTTGTCAGGCCTGGACAAGAAAGAGTAAAAGTCAGTTAGTCTCTCATGTTTGTCACTAAGAGGTTTACCATTCGCAATAGAGAAAAAAATCAGGCATGCAATAGACTCACCCAGGGCGTCTAGCACCCGGTGGGCCATAAGGGTCAAACCGAGCACCAGGTGGCACCGATCCTTCAGGGAGGCCAATGGTGGGGTCAGGTCTGGGTCTTGCACCTGGTCCAAAAGGATCGAAGATCATACCTCCATGCCCCCTGTAGGAACAGAATGATGAGCAGGTCTGTGGAACGGTCTACACAGCTGTTTAAGCATGTGTGGCAAAATGTATTACTATATATATATATATATATATATATATATATATATATATATATATATATATATATATATATATATACACATACACACAGGGTGGGCCATTTATATGGATACACCTTAATAAAATGGGAATATTAACATCCTGTTTGTGGCACATTAGTATATGTGAGGGGGGAAACTTTTCAAGATGCGTGGTGACCATGGCGGCCATTTTGAATCCAACTTTTGTTTTTTCAATAGGAAAAGGGTCATGTGACACATCAAACTTATTGGGAATTTCACAAGAAAAACAATGGTGTGCTTGGTTTTGACGTAACTTTATTCTTTCATGAGTTATTTACAAGTTTCTGACCACTTATAAAATGTGTTCAATGTGCTGCCCATTGTGTTGGATTGTCAATGCAACCCTCTTCTCCCACTCTTCACACACTGATAGCAACACCGCAGGAGAAATGCTAGCACAGGCTTCCAGTATCCGTAGTTTCAGGTGCTTGCTTTGATTGGTTTGCGGCAACTTTTGCGCAAACCAATCAAACACAGATTGCGAGTTTTTTTACAAAAAATATGTGGAAGAATATAAAATCGGCCAAAACCGATGAATAAATTTGTCTTTTTATATTTTTTTGGGATTTGTATTTTAGCAAGAAATATTGTTTTTTTTTTTTTCAAAATTGTCGCTTTTTTTTTTGTTTATGGCGGCGATCAAAAATGACGCAGAGGTGACCAAAGACCACCAAAAAAAAGCTCTATTTGTGGGAAAAAAAGGGATGCAAATTTTGTTTGGGTAGAACGTTACACGACCGCGCAATAGTCAGTTAAAATGACGAAGTGCCGAATCGCAAAAAGTGCTCTGGCCCTAAAGTGGGAAATCCTTTCGGGGGTGAAGTGGTTAAAATACTGCAATTACAGAAAAATACCTATCGAGCTAGCCAAAAAAAAATCAATTGAGCTCCTAACCTAACATAGAAATCTGACAGCACTGCATCTGCTGCACTGAAATCACAAGTATTATTGTTACCCTTGCCCCTGTTCTTCCCTGCTGCCTTTAGCTCACTACAGGAAGATAGAAGCGCACTGGATTTCAGGACAATCAATAGGTATTTTTCTGTACTTGCAAGGTTTTTAAACCATCTCAACAAAGAATAATTCCAGGTATCAGCATATCACATAGTTAAATTTGGTTATTGGTTCAGCTTGGACCAATGTAACTGTTTATGACATAACTGGCCGATGCCACTGGAATCACTCAAGTAGACAGCGCTACCCCAGTGATCTACATTTGCTTCCGGGTCCCATGCTTTGCAGTCTTCATAGACTCCACCTCATCCAATCAGAGAACGCTTTGGATTCATTCATATGAATCTAAGCGTTCTATGATTGGATGAGGCGGAGAACGTGACATTACCGCCCTGCCTCTCCTCCTTGGCCAATCAGAGAATGCTTCGCATTAGAGCTGCACCATTATGGCTAAAATGAGAATCACAATTATTTTGCTTAGAATAAACATCACCATTCTCACGCCGTAACATCTTCTCATTACACAAAAAAATTTAGCTAACTTTACTTTTTTTTTTTTTTAATTGAAGTGTATGTTGTTGCAAAAAATTGCATTTGAAAGACTGCTGCGCAAATACCGTGTGGCATGAAATATTGCAACAACCGCCGTTTCATTCTCTTGGGTCTGTGCTAAAAATACATATATAATGTTTGGGGGTCCTAAGTAATTTTCTAGCAGAAAATACTGATTTTAACTTGTAAGAAAAAAGTGTGGTCTTTAAGTGGTTAAACTGACCTCATTTAACAGACAGACGTTCATCCATTTGATCTATGCTAAAAGAACTGATACATTGCTTCTCTCCTCTTCTCTATCTCTTAGCACTGAGGAATGTTGATAAACATTCTCTAGCTTTTTTTTTTAATGACAGCTCTGAACAGCTGTGCATCTCTGCTTAGTAACAAGGTACGACACCGACAAACTTCAATCCTGTGTGTTTCTGATTGGCAACAGGGTACAGACCTATGCAGCGACAGAAATGTCACTAACAACTTTAAATGCTGTGCATCTTTGATTAGCAACAGTCGTACAGACATAGAACAGATATGTCGCTAACAACTTTAAATGCTGTGCATCTTTGATTAGCGACAGTCGTACAGACATAGAACAGATATGTCGCTAACAACTTTAAATGCTGTGCATCTTTGATTAGCGACAGTCGTACAGACATAGAACAGATATGTCGCTAACAACTTTAAATGCTGTGCATCTTTGATTAGCGACAGTCGTACAGACATAGAACAGAAATGTCACTAGCAACTTAAAATGCTGTGCATCTCTGATTAGCAACAGGGTACCTTCTTTTGACCGACAGTAATGTCGCTAACAACGTTAAATGCTGTGCATTTTTAAATTATCAACGGCATATAGTAGTATGACCCACAGAAATATCACTAGAAAACTTTAATGCTGTGTATTTCTGATTAGCAACAGGATGCAATCCTATGATTGGCATCTTTTGATTAGGAACAATGTACAGTCATATAACCCACAGAAAGCTCACTAGCGACTTCCACGCTGTGCATTTCTGAATACCAACAGGGTACAGTTTTATGATCAACAGAAATGTTGCCAACTTTAAATGCTGTGCATTTTTTAATTGCAACAGCTTACAGTAATATAACAGAAAAGTCACTAGCAACTTTAATGCTGTGCATTTCTGAATTGTAACAGTGTACAGTCTTATGATCAACAGAAATTTCGCTAACAACCTTTAAATGTTATGCATTTCTAATTAGCAAAAAGGTACAGCATCACTTACTGTTGTGTATTTCTGCTGAGCAGCAAGACCCAAATAACTTCCAAATTGTGTGTTTCTGATGTGCAGCCAGACCAAGCATAAGGTCAGAGACATGGTATATGCAACTGCCCACCAAAGGGCACATTTATCATAGGCATAGCCTGGAATCTATATACTAACCCTTCATCCACCAGAGGAGAACCAGGAAATTCCAAATAATGAAAGTCTAAAGGTGGATGAATACCCCACAGTAGTAGTAGCGGTTACCCTACATCTAAGGTCTTAACGGGCATAGACTTAGAGATCAATTGGGTCAGCCTCAACAAGAAGTGGTCACAATTTTAGCCTGGAGACAATCAGACGCCTGTGGGGTTTAACATGCAATCCTTGAATACACGTTAGTAGATGTAGCTTTTGCGTGGAGGTTTGCACCAAGAACCCGTCAATTAAGGATTACAGGAGAACATTATAGGTTTCTAATTGATCCAAAGGGTAGGCTGTAGCCCAAACTGCAAGAGGTCCTGATTAACTCCTACATACCAACAGATATAACTGTAGTGCAAGGAGGAATTAATAGGTTGCAGATTGTTAAGGTGTTACACATACCAAGCAACCCCCACAAGATGAAAATGTTCACAAGGGTACCTCTTACTGTGCCTCCCCCATATGGGAAAAAAATATATGTGGCAGGCTTTTAACAGCCAACACCCTCTATGAACCCTCTTGGAGCTACATGCCAGATTCATAGCAGCTGGCCTAATATATTCATATTACCTGGTGTGACTTGCCGACCAGGGGAAATCTGTGCTATTGCTCCTGGAATCACCAGGTTCCTGCAGACCACTTCACATCCCTTACAATTAACCCTTTAGGAATGTGTAATTTGTTTAGTAGCAGAAATATCCTGTGTGAGGCTATCTGTGTTGAACGGGTCTCAACTCTTCACTATATTTATCCTTATTGAGGACTATATAGTGAGAGACTGGAAACTTGATGTTGCAATAGCTACCGCATCTGGGCTATTTGTTCCCGGATCCAAGGGCAAGGATAGTAGCACCCTGTATTGAGGGAGGGAGTCCTATCTCAATGCCCAGCTGGTTGCCATTAGGGATTCTGCTGCTAATCTCCCAAAGGTAAAAAAGGGAAGCGCTTACCACTGTGGTCTTTCCCTTTACCACAGCCACCAGGCTTGCTTTTCTCTCTCTCCTCAAGATCGCATGAGAAGAGGATAGTAGCCAAAAAAAACACCCCCTTCCAAATTGCTGTCCCAATTAGGTAGCAGCCAATTTAGGCTGTGTGCACTGCACCAATAGCATGCCCATACACCTTATGGGATCCAAACTTTTTTTTTTTTTTAAAGGAAGGGGGGAGGGGAGGCCAGGGCCATTATAGCCAG
>BLSH010014141.1:484911-500882 GCA_018402905.1 Glandirana rugosa | reverse complement strand
GTGTAAATGCCATTGGCAGTGAAGGGGTTAACCTGCAGGGGGCGCTCTAAGGGTTAACTATGTTCCCTGGGTGTGTTCTAACTGTAGGGGGGCTTGCCTAGCTGGGGAAAGGAAGTGATCACAGCCTTCATGTACGAGAAGGCTGTGATCACTTCCCTTCCCCCTCACACAGAGCGGAGGTCCGTGTTTACATACACGGACCTCCGCTCATTCGCTCCAGGGGGGGCATCGCGGGTGGCCGGCGGCAATCGAAGCCGCCGCACCCGCTCCCTGGCCCCCCCCGAACACAGTGAGCGCGCGCGCGCGCGCTCACAGTATCTCTGTATCGCAGCCGCCGTCGTATGACGGCGTTTTGCGTTACAGAGCCACTTTGCCGCCGTCAATCTCCGATCGGCGGTCGGCAAGTGGTTAAATAGACTATCCCCCCTTCAGTCCATCATGAATGCCGCTGCCAGACTCATCCACCTTACAAACCGTTCAGTGTCTGCCACCCCCCACTGCCAATCGCTCCATTGGCTGCCACTCGCCCAACGAATTAAGTTCAAAATACTAACAATGAGCTACAAAGCCATCCACAACTCTGCTCCCAGCTACATCACCAGCCTAGTCTCAAAATACCAACCTAATTGTCCTCTTCGCTCCTCTCAAGACCTCCTGCTTGCCAGCTCCCTCATCACCTCCTCTCATACTCGCCTCCAAGACTTCTCCCGAGCCACTCCCATCCTCTGGAACTCACTACCCCAATCTGTCAGACTATCCCCAAATCTATCCACCTTTAGGCGATCCCTGAAAACGTTTCTCTTCAGGGAAGCCTATCCTGCTGCCACCTAACTGCACTTTTTTTTTTTTTTGCAATTAACCCATCCCCCACAGTTATTGCCCTTTCGTATCATTTAACCCTCCTTCCTAGATTGTAAGCTCTACCGAGCAGGGCCCTCTGATTCCTCCTGTATTGAATTGTACTGTATTGTACTGTCTGCCCTAATATTGTAAAGCGCTGCGCAAACTGTCGGCGCTATATAAATACTGTATAATAATAATAATAATAATAATAAGAGCTCAAAACGCCTGATATCTGAACTTATTTGTGAGTATGTTTTATGATATTTTAATAAACTCTTTTATTGAGGATAATGCGCTAGGCCAGTGCACCCTTGTGTGCTTTAAGACCACTTCCTGGGTCGCACTGAGCACGCTCCAGCCCCTTACTGCTCTTGACCAGAGGCTCCGGCTTCAGAGCGAGGCTTAGAGCTTGCCAAGTCCTCCCCATGGTGTCTTACACCATCTGGACTCCAGTAAACTGACGCCCGCTACACATGGGGGGAGACAGGAGGAGACCCGAGCTGCTTGAGCGGCGTGGGACCATCAGTTATACCCAGACCGCTTGCACAATGCCGTGGTGGCAACCTGTGAGAAGCTCTAAGGTGGCAGGTTAGTGCAGTCCTCACCGGCGTTCCTAAACCTGGCTCACAGGGGGGACCATCCGGCTCTCTGGTCTTCAGATTAGACACAAAAACAAACGTTTCACTGTGGGAGAAACACACTCAATACTGAGGGACAAGGGGTAAGGTGGGGCCTTTTAAACAGCTGTGTACTGATTGCGTTTCCTGTAGGGAGGGGCCTCTCATCTCTCAGGTGTTGCCACCCTAGAAGGTGAGTTGAGAAAGAAAACGGATGCAGCCAT
Organism: Glandirana rugosa; assembly: GCA_018402905.1. Lineage (NCBI taxonomy): Eukaryota > Metazoa > Chordata > Amphibia > Anura > Ranidae > Glandirana > Glandirana rugosa. The sequence goes on along the minus strand of BLSH010014141.1, from coordinate 499,198 downwards.
CACATCTAAAGATTGGTAGGCTGCATGCATTGCCGAGATGCTCTGGATATTATTATTTTCTTCCATTCTGCCCAGATATACAGGCACAAATGGAACAATAGGAGTCAGTGGCCTGCTGGAGTCCGGAGAGACAGATTGGCTTGTATGGCAAATCATGGCATAAGCCTTTAGTAAAAAAAACTGAAACACCATATTTTATTTTTGTAACATGACATTAGATAACCTCCATATACTCACCCCAAGGGATTCAAGTCTGCAGCACCATAAGGAGTGTTCCCACTGGGATTCTCCCTAGAAACAGGAAAACAGCTGTAATTGGAAGATGTGACATTTAGGACGCTTTTGTAGTGTTATTTAACCACTTCAATACCGGGCACTGTCACCAATTGTCAGCTTTCAGTGCGGTCACACTTTGAATTGCAATTGCGCAGTCATGCTACACTGTACCCAAATTACATTTATATTGTGTTTTTCCCCACACAAATATGGTTTTCTTTTGGTGGTATTTATGTGCTAAACAAACAAAAAAAGACCCAAAATTTTGGGGGGAAAAAAATGCGTTTTACTTTGTTTCGGTTATAAAATTTTGCAAATAAATAACCTTTCTTCATACATTTAAGCCAAATTGTATTCTGCTACATTTTTGGTGAAAATAACCCAAATCAGTGTATATTATTTAGTCTGTAGGAAAGTTATAGAGTCTACAAACTATGGGATATATCTTAAAATTGATCAATCCTGATGTACTGACGGCTGATCTCATTTCTTGAGACACGAAAACGCCAGGACAGTACAAATTCCTCCCCAAATGACCATTTTTTTGGAAAGCAGACAGTCTGAGGAAATTAGCAAGAGTCATGGTGCATTTTTTGAAGTTGTCATTTTTTTGTCACTTTCTTGGAAATTTTTTCTTTACATACGGTCACCACTTCAGTACAGCGTCATCATATAACTGGTGTAGCAGTGATGAGGGACACTGACTGGCGACAGTATGTAAAAATAAAATAATAATTATATATATATACTGTGACCAGAACAATACAGTGTTAATGAAAAACTAGAATAAAATACCTGATTTAAGCTCCAACCATTCTTGCTATATAAATATACATAGGGCTATCTGGATCAATTAAAATGAGCATTTATTGAAAAAATAAAAACAAACAACAATATTTTTTCAATAAATTTTCATTTTAATTGATATCTATATAGCAAGTATGGTTGGAGCTTGAATCGGGTTTTTTATTCTAGTTTTTCATTGACTTTTTCACCGATAGCTCCCATTCTAGTCTAACCTTTTTTTTCTTCCTCCCATATTGTGTTTAGGAGTGAGGATATTGCAGGCACTGATATGGGGTGCCATAGCAATTACGGAGAGGACTTTTGTACACATATATAGAAACAATAGAGTCTGGAGGACTAACTTACCCCTTTAAGTGTGTCGCAATACAGTGTTACCATAGTAACATTGTACCACTTTGGGGAGTTGATTAGGGTTTTTTTTTTTAAATACTATATTTGCTTAGAGCAGCGAATTTCACTGTCATAAGCAAATATTTTTACTGAATGACAGTGTGTAGACACTGTCTATTGTTGTGATTAGCTGTGATTGGTCACAGCTAATCACATGGTACAAATGGACTGTGATTGGCCCTGTTTGTACCATGTAACCAATCACAGCTAGCAACACAATTGTATACAATAAATGGTATGAAAGGAAGCCAATTCATTGTTTACAACTGTCACGTGGTCTGCTGTGACACAGCGATCACATGACACTGGCAGTGGGCTGGTATAGTAAGGAGTCAACCGCTGTGATCGGTGGACGCAAAGGGGTGACAGATCGCGCCCCGCGAGGTGCGTTCTCGGGAACATGTCATAACGTCCTCCCAAAACAATAGGGTTCCTGCCCGTCTGTCATTTTATAAGAACACGGACGGGAAGCAGTTAAAGCGGAACTGAACTGCCAGTGGCAAGGGGCCTACTATAATTTGTGCACATCATAGAAAACTTACCTCTTAGTATGCTCTCCTCCATTGCTAACAGATACTTGTTGTCACCACTCTGCATGCTGCAGTTACTGTAACTTGTCAGTCACTTCATCCAGGACTGGTGTTTTTGCACATTGGCCAGTGGATGGCCACTGCTGGTTTAACTTTTGCGCATGCGCACTGGATTTACATTGATCTGGCACATGGCTTAATTCTCAGCATTATTAGTAATCATTCTCAGGAGCATACACTGCACTGAGCAAGAACCATAGGCAATTCTTTACATAAAAATTCTACTCCCACTGCAATTTATAGAAGAAGGTTTAGCTTTGTTTTTTGACGAAATGACGTTGGCACATGCAGAACACTGCATATCTACAGTGCAAGTCTACACTGCAGGGCACCTACAGGTAAGCCTTATTCTAGGCTTACCTGTAGGTTAAAGTGGTTGTTACAGGTTGACAACCACTAACATTCCCTATAAGGCTGTCCCTCCCGACTTGTTGATCGCTCTGACGGCTGGCCTAAGAGGGCCTGTTCCACAATAAACCATTACATGGATGGAAAATTAAATGCTGCCCTCACCGTGGAGTGTAGTGAGGTGCAGGGCCACGAGCTGGCATACTGGGGGGAACATAATCCGGGGGTCTCTCCCGTTCTCTCTCAAGTTTCCCACTCATTTCCTTAGAGCTGAGCGTCGGGGACAGTAGTTCAGTCTGCAACTGACGTTTTAGTTCCTTTTTTTTCTTAAACACCCTGTAAAAGGAAAGAAACACATTTGCAACAAAGGAATTTAAGTTGAACTCCAGGCAAACTTCTGAAATATATACAAACGGAACCATTTTACCAAAGGATTTGGGTATCCAGTCCATCCAGTCCTGAGATTTACACAATTCTGCCACACAGCACAGCCATGTCTGATAGGTTATCTCTGCTGCAGTTACATAAGACCTACAGGTCTAGCACCAGCTTGTGACTGGACAGTGAAAATAGAAGCAGTTGACTGATAGAAGTAGAGGGTGACAGAGGTGAGCCTATCAGCATGTGCCTTGTTAGCACATGAGCGCTGCAATACAACTGACTGGCTCCGGCATTCTTCCCCTAGATTCTGCTTTGGGGGGTCAAATTCAGGTACCTATATTGTCTATGTATTAATGAATGCAGAGCTGCATTCATTTGTTTTGTTTTTTTAACATTAAATCACAAAGTGAGCAAAAAGCTTTTACCTTAATACATTCTATGGATTAAAGCGGAACTTCCGCTTATTTGCTTCCTCCACTCTCCACATAAGGACCTCCAGTGCGCTGAGAATTAAAGCGGAGTTCCACCCAGAATTTTCTTTTTTTTGGCATCCCTAATCTTAATACTAAATAAATAGATGTAACCTTTTGTTTCCTTACTTTCAAACCTCCTAGTAATTCCATGTATTTTTTACTCACAATTTCATTTCTCTCACTGCTGGACTTTTCCATTTTAGGTGAGGGCATCTGAAGCCCATCCTGGGTCTCCTGGCATCTCTTCCTGAAAGAAGTGCATGGTGGGTAACCATTATAGTGTCATTTCCTGTCTGGAAATAACACGATTTTACAGTACAGGGAAGCCCACTGACTCCTGAGAAATGATGAGTCACATCTCCCAGGAGGCCAGGCGAAGCAGGAAGTGAGGAAAAAGAGCCTAGGACCTAATAGGGGCAGATTACAGAGACCACCTAGCAACAAGCGACTTAGGGTGAGTATACATTTTTTTTTCCTTCAAAAGGTAAGTCTATATAGGCAAAGGACTTTAATGATTTAAAAAAAAAAATTCAGGGTGGAACTCCGCTTTAAGGACCATTCCTACCAGTGATGAAGGACTTTGGTCATACCACCCACCTGGCGCACTATAGGATAACTTGCACATCAGATTGTTTCCATTCATGGCTCAGAGGAAGAGGAACGCCCTCGAAATGTGTCAGCCTGCCATCACACCCGTCAGCCCTATGGGATGCGGGTGGTACTATATGTGCATCTTGAAAGGAATACTATAATATGATTTTAATTCTTTTACCAAATGTGTAGATCACTTCTGTCATTCAATAAACCTTTTACCCAGGATAATGCACTAGGCCCCGTGTCTTCTGTGTTTGTTTTCTCTATGTTGTAGCACTTTGGACTTCTCCAAGTTGTCCAAGGCTGCAGGGCATGCATTGTCCATACGGTAGCAACCATACAGAAGTACCATTGATTCCACACAGCCCCACCACACAGCGCAGGAGATTTTATCAAATTTTTTTTTGGTGCGGGGGTGTATGGACTAGTTTTTGACAGTTCTTACTTACGGAGATGGCGCCGTCCCTAGAAAGTTCGGCCCCCCCTCCTCCTTCTTCCGCTGCCAAGCCAATTAGAACATGCAGCGCTCTTCACGCATGAACACCAGTGTGCCGGTTTCCCTTAGTGGAGATGGCGTGGCGGCACCCGACCCGAAGATTGGTTGGGGTGCCGACATTGCTGGCTCCCTGGACAGGTGAGCGTCCATATATTAAAAGTCAGCAGCTACAGTATTTGTAGCTGATAACTTAAATTTTTTTTTTCAAGGCTGGAATACCTTTTTGAGGTAAAAATCTTCCGTGTGCAGCCCCCCCCCCCCCAAATACTTACCTGAACCTGATGCCCATTCAGTGCTGTGCACAAGAGCAGCACCACTGCTCTCACTTACTCCTCATTGGTTTAGACACTGTCAATCAGCCAGTGAGGAAGAGTGCGGTGCAGGTCCAAGCCACACAGAGCACGGTTCAGGAGCGAGCCTGCATGAGTGCCCCCGTAGCAGACAGCTTGCTATGGGGGCACTTAGCAGAGGGGAGGGGCCAGGCGCACTAGCGGCGGACCCAAGAAGAAGAGGATTTGAGCTGCTTTGTGCAAAACCAAAAACACAGATCAGGTAAGCAGAACATGCTTGTTATTTTTTTTTTTCATTTTACTTTTAAAATCACTATAAAGTATCTTTTTTTTTTTTTTAGATTTGGACAGAGTCGAGAGGGATTAGAACACCTGTCAGGTTTGTATTAGTCTGTGCCCCCATTAGGAAGATCCACCCCCTCTATTTGACATGTTTATCGTTACTGAAAGTGAAAAGAAAAAATTCTAAAATTTTTAAGTGGTCTCCAGGACAGTTATACAGGGAATTCAGAACAGTAATACAACCAGGTATTCACTCACTTTTAAGGGATTTCCTCTCACTTCCTGTTTGGCTATGGGACAGGAAGTGAAATCTCCCCAATGGGACATAGGCCAAAAAAAACCGACAGGGGTTACACCCCTCCCTTAGACCCCTTTAACACTGAGGCAGTTTCCAGGTGTTTTAGCTCTAGGAATAGTGCCTGAAAACTGCCTCCCATTCTTTGCAATGAGTGCTTTCACACCTGGGCGGTGCACTCGCCGGACGCGGAAAAAAGTCCTGCAAGCAGCATTTTTGGGACGGGTTGGGAGTGCTGTATACAGCACTCCCAAAACACTCCTGCCCATTGCAATGAATGGGCAGTGCTTCCGAAGCGCCTGAAAAGTGCTTCAGAAGGGCTGCAATACGGGTATTTGTTGTCGTTTTTTAAAGGTCTCGTTTTCACGTGCCCACTAGTGTCCAAAAGGTGGCGCAAAAGCGCCGGTAAAACACCACTAAAGCGCCGGAAAAACGACCGGCGGTTTTATCGCTGTTTTGCCATCGCCTCAGTGTGAAAGGGGTCTTACTCTATACAAAAAGAAAAGAAACACTTGTGCCTTAAGTTCTACTTTAATAAAAGAAGTCCAAAGATTGTGAATGAATGTGTAAAATGTCGGCAAACCAAACAAACCAGATTTTGGCTAACACATGTATCTGATTTGGCTGCCATCCATGGCCTACTCTGAACCCGATACAATAAAATGAGAGTTAACAAATGTACAGCAGCTACTACTGGTATTTGGATACTCCCAAATTTTTGACAGGTACATTTTAAAATTAAAATAACATTTTAAAATAAGAAGTAAAATGTTAAAAAAATGTGCGTGCATTTACCAATTTTTGGCTTTTTCAAAATAACGAATGACACTATAAGGAGTAACAGTGTAATAATTAATAATAGTGAATGCTGACCTGTGGAAGTCTTTCAGGTTGGCGCGGTCTATGAAGGTTGCCACATTCAGCGTCAGATTGCTGACCTTTTCTGTCTGCGTGTTCTGTGTGTAGAAAACATAACAAGGCTTAATTAACAATGTTCTGCTGTAGGAAAAAGAAAATCAATTGCACATTATTTTACAATCTCCATTACAGGGATGACAGCTGGATGAGAGAATACCTTTAAATGTTAATTGTGTCCAAGCAGTGCCCTGAAAATGTACCTTTGGTCTTGGATTCCTCCTGAAAAATAGGTATCTTCTATGTGAAGAAGCCTAGGCTCCTACTTCTGTTTTTCCTGTGTGAGATCAAAGACACTGCTGCCTCTAACATTGGTAATGTTGCTATTGTGCTGTTCACTGTTCTCCTTGCTGGATGTCCTAACACACACACACACACACACACACACACACATGTGTCATACACAAGGCCATGTGGCCCTCGCACCTTTACTACAGCTGCAGCACCCCCCTTGTAACCCCCTCCGACTCTTTGCCTTTACCTCCCGGTCTCAGCAGTCAGCAACCAGAACCCCACCTACAGATCCTGGGCCTCTCTGTGCAGTCACAGCATCCCCTCGTCTCTGCCTCCCCTGGTATCAGCATGCAGCAGTCTCCAGCAGTTGACTCCAGTCCTCCTCTGGTCCTCCTCCAGAACCTGCACCTTTCTGCTTCCCAGCTCTGTCCCCAGCCTCATCCCGGGAACAGCAGCACAAGGGGGTGCACTCTAATGTAAGGAAGGGTGGGGGGCTCTTGACATCTGATGTAAAGGGGGGGGGGGTGGAGTCCTCTGGACATCTAATCTTAGAGATACAACCGGCCCTTTAAGAGCAACCATAATGCCTATGTGACCCACAGTGAAATGGAGTTTGACACCCCTGCCCTAACATGAGGAAGCCCTGTCTCTACAAAGATGGCCACCTTCACACATAGACATAAAGCAGAACAAGGCATTGTAAGTCAGTAATGAGGTAAAATTGGCTGCAGAGAGGCCACCGGTGACTAGTCCTCTCCTGCTTATTTGGCCACAGTTTCCCGAGTTCACTCCCTTATTAATCCCACCGGTCTTCGCAACTTTTTATAAAAGGCTGGCTAAATGTGATAACTCAGACCAGCTCATCTTCTGCCCATTTTGGAGTCTCAGTGTTTCCATTGGTTTCTTCTACTCCTAATACATTGTCCCAAATATAGGATAAAGCCCCTCCTAATGGCCACAACAGCTGTGCAGATCTAGGTCTAGTGTCCCAGGAAGGCAGTTCAGACTGTAGGGCAGGGATATGCAATTAGTGGACCTCCAGATGTTGCAGAACTACAAGTCCCATGAGGCATAGCAAGACTCTGACAGCCACAAGCATGACACCCAGAGGCATAATGCGACTTGTAGTTTTGCAACAGCTGGAGGTCCGCTAATTGCATATCCCTACTGTAGGGTGACTTCAACTTCAGGTACAAAAACTTTTACTTTAAATATATTCCTCAATAGTCACAAAGGATATATAAATCCACTTTGTGTGCACCAAATGCCTTTGCAAGTCTTGTTATTACCTTTGTAAAAACAGCAGTGACATCATCACTGTGCTGTATAGAGCCTGAGTGCAGCGGTGTAAGGAAGGGCCCAGCAGGCTCCACCCACTACAGACTGCCTACTGAAAATTGCAGGAGGGGTGGAGGCCAGACCAGTCACCCTGCACAAGTAGAGATAATGGCAAGGACATAAATCACTGTGCTGTACATAGCCTGTAGAAAGAGCAGAGCTGTGGGAGGGGCCCAGCAGGCTCCACCCACTACAGGCTGCCTGCAGAAAACTACAGGAGGGGGCGGAGACCAGACCAGTCACCCTGCACAAGGAGAGAGAGCAGCAGTGATTGGTCTTTATTACAGGAAACTCCTACACAGAGGCAACGTATCATGCTAAACACACAGCTGAACTATATACTGTATGTATTTACAGTTGTAGCTGACAAAGGTTTTGTAATTCTGATCAGCCACTATGGAGATTCATGCACCACCTCTGTCACACTGATCAGCCCAGCAGCTGAGACACAGATATACTGAACTACCCAAACGACCTCCTATTTAAAAGAGAAGTATGAGTTTTTTTGCAGATTTATAGTTATCTAGGTGGATGCAGCATCGATCCCCCACTGGCTCTAACATTGAGAACCGAGCGATCAAGCACCAGAGATCGCTCTGTTCTCACAGCTCCCCAAGCAGAGAGCTGCTGTCAGTCACCGCTCTCTTCCTCCTTCTTGCTCACTGGAGCGCTGGGCTGTGGAGGGGGCGGGAGCGGCCGGCTCAGGCTCTCAGCGGGTCGCTTCCAGTGTTGCAATCTTGCTAAAGCCTGGACTGGCTCTGTGACATCAGCAGCCCGCTGTCTGCTGAAAAGTAACAGGACTGCCATAGGGGACACAAGAACGGCTGGGCAAAATGGCAAATGCTTCAGCAGGTAGAACTAGAAACATGTGTATTTCAAATGTGTATTTAGTGGTTTTGCCTGGTGGCTCAGTTTATTTCCAATTTAAAGATGTGAAATGACAAAAGAGTGAAGAGATAAATAATAAAAATATGAAACACTAAACAGCGCCTTGTACAGCGATATCCTCACCATAACATTGACAATCAAAGTGTCATCCACGGTCAGCACTTTGAGTAGAATCTTTGCCTTGTCGTTCCCATAACGCAGGGTGTACAGCTCTTTGTTGCTGGCCCAGCCATCTGGAAGTCGCTCAGATTCTTTCTCATTGGCTCCGGCCTGTGGGGGGGAAAGAAAAAAAAACATGAAAACTTTCCCAATACACACAACAGATTGCAGGATTGACACAAACCTGTCTAAACAATTCTTACATAGGCAGCCTGCAAAAAGACGTTTGATACTTACCTCTTCAGCAATCGTGACTTACCTCTGTTGGAAAGCTACAATCTTCAGCATCTGACATTTCTAAGAGGGTCGCTAGCGACCCCCTTCATGTGCTGCCATTCCTCTCCCCAGCCCCTATCTCACTCCAGGTAGAACGAACCACAGTGTGCGGGGGTCAAGAATCAGCAATGCAACTGTTTTACAGTGGAAGTAAGTTGTACCCACAGGTAAGTCTATAACAGGGGTGTCAAACTGGCGGCCCTCCAGCTGTTGCGAAACTACAAGTCCCATCATGCCTCTGCCTGTGGGAGTCATGCTTGTAAATTGTCAGCCTTGCAGTGCCTCATAGAATTTGTAGTTCCGCAACAGCTGGGGGGCCGCCAGTTTGACACTTGTGGTCTATAAGAAGGCGCACCTGGCTTATACACGGCCTATAATAAAGCTCACCTGTAGGTAAAAGGAGAATCTCCTAAACTTGCACTGTTTAGTAGATCTTCACACCGCATGCAGCCGCTGACGTCCCCGGCGTATACTCTCTGAAGGGACAGCATACGCGCGTCGTCCCTTCAGAGCTCCCTGCCACGGTCCGTGACTCCCACGTAAATGTGCGAGAGTGATGTCACTGCGGCGCGGCCAATCAGACAGCTGGAGGACGCAACCCTGGAAGGAAGAGCGGGTGAAGATGGAAGCGCCTAGAGGGCTTTGTTCTAAGGTAAGCGTTTCATGTGCGATTACGCAGTGCATGCTAGCACCATATGCTTTTACCTTGCAGGGTTCATAAGAAAAAAAAAATTGGTGCGGTTTACTACCGCTTTAACAGATGGGCCACCGGAAAGGTGAGAAATAATACAGCGGAACCTTGGATTACGAGAATAATCTGTTCCAAGAGAATGCTTGTAATCCAAAGCACTCGTATATCAAAGCAAGTTTCCCCATAGGAAATAATGGAAACTCAGATAATTCGTTCCACAGCACTGCTTGTCAATGCAGTACTGTATGTGACCAGAGGTCTGGGGGCGCCTGGGGTATGCAATACCATATGTGGCCAGAGGTACGATGGTGAGGCTCGGAAACATTCGGAAATGCTCGGAACAGTTTACACTTTCGGTATTTCCGAATGCTTCTGGGCGTCTGAGGCTCACCAGCACCCCCGCACGTCTGGCCACATGCGGTATTGCATGCACAGAGGCTTAATTCTGCTCGTTATGAGAGACAGCGCTCGCAAACAGAGTCAGAATTTTTTCAAAGAAAGCTGCTCGTATTGCGAAACGCTTGTTAACCGCGTTACAGTAAAACCTCGGATTGAGAGTATCTGCTTTTAACCCTTTATTCACAGCGTCACTTTAAAAATTGTTACTAAGCCCAGTAATATGAAGACAGTTAATTTGCCCCTGCCCCCAGTGCCCACAGCTTATAAATCTTCTTTTTACATTAAAATACTGCCACTATATACATTTTGGGATGATCTGTATACCACGGTTTCCAGATATCCTGCACAGTTTGTCCATAGCTGTGTGTTGACGTAGGAGGAGATTTCCACTAAAGCCTCTATACACGCCCACATGTGTGATGTCAATATCATGTAACCTGAACAGTTCAACTGAAACAGGAAATGTTCTATCCAGCATAAGAAACCAAACTCAGCATGTGCAGCTTTACCACCCTGCTGTGTATTATATGGACTTACTCATATAGACAGTGCAGGAGGGAAGAATCCATGCATCCAAGATAAAACCGCCTTTTTACACAATGCAGAGGATTAACCCCTTAAATTACACAGTGAGTATAACAAGCATGCTATGCTGCATATACAGACTGATTTTACTGTTGAGGGTTTAGTAACACTTTAAGGGTCCTCCTTTACAGCATACTTTTATATTATTCAAGCATCAGAGTTGCTTTAATATTTACTGTCTAAAATCATTAGAAGCAAAAACACATTATTCTACCAATTCCTTAATAACCAACCAGTTGCTGACCGCCCCCTGTAGATTTACTGCTACCGGGTGGACGCTGTGCACAGAATCACATATACACATGTAATTCCGAATTTCCGGGTAGGGGGCACGCTCCTGCCTGGCTGTGCTGTGATTCGTCACAGCATTTGCCAATCACCAGGTCCCAGCCAATGATTGGCCACCGGTGTTCTATCAAAAAGAGCATCCCGTGGAATAATGCCTCCGACGATCTGCGCATGCGTAGGACACAACGTCACTCCAGCTGATTATGCTGATCATGACACACTGCGCATGTGAAGATCGTCAGAGGCATTATCCGACGCTCTACAAAGGAACAATGTAATCGTGCAACACACCAAAATCCGCCTGCCATGTGATTGGTCATTTCTCCCACATGAACATAGAGGCAGGCAGACGATTAGTGGTATTAGGAAACCCAAAGGGTTTATTTACCTGCGTAATGGGATAATAATAGATTATTTATGTGTAGAGCTGCCCGTATCACAGACTAGCGCAGGGGTCCTCAAACTATGGCCCTCCAGTTGTTCAGGAACTACAATTCCCATCATGCCTGGTCATGTCTGTGAAAGTCGGAGTTTTACAATGCCTCATGGGATGTGTAGTTCCGCAACAGCTGGAGGGCCATAGTTTGAGGATCCCTGGAGGGAGCACTGTAAACATATGAACCAGAAAATGATACCACGCTACCACGATTATTATGTGCAAAACAGTGAAAATAACTAAATTATGCAAATACCAAAAATATTTTGCGCAAAAAAATAGAATATAAAAGAAAAGTGCAAATGGTGCAAATAGTCCCTATATAAGTCCACAAAAGGTCGGCACTGTAAATTGTATCCAAGGAATGATTGATGAGCAAACAATCCAATAGACTGTATCCTAATGTGACTGGGAACGGGATCTTCCGACTTTCCGGACCGATCAAAGATGGCACATGCAAAGCTACAATCCTTCACCAAACGCCCGGTATCACTCGTTACCCACCAGAAATACACGACCCCCATTACAGGGATCAAATGCGCTTTTCAGAACCACTATCCACCAAAACGACCTGCGTCCAACTCTGGATGGGATGAGCCGACCGTCCGTCAATGCAAGGCCTCAAATCAGAGCTGAAAAAGATCCGTGGTGCTTTAGTACATTTGCTGAGCACCACAGATCTTTTTCAGCTCTGCTTTGAGGCCTTGCATTGATGGTCGGTCGGCTTATCCCATCCAGAGTTGGAAGCAGGTCGTTTTGGAGGATAGTGGTTCTGAAAAAACGATATATTGTGGACTTATATAGAGACTATTTGCCCCATTTGCACGTTTCTTTTATATTATATTTTTTTGCACAAAATATTTTTGGAATTTTTTGGTATTTGCATAAGTTAGTTATTTGCACATCAGAATCTGATGATTACATTCTCCCTTTGCAGATCGTCGGATAATGCCTCTGATATTCTGCAAATGAGCAGTATTGACGTGATGGCAGCTGATTAACATATCAGCTGGAGTGCCGTTGCTTCCTGCTTATGCACAGATCGTCGGAAGCATTATCCAAGGGGGATGCACTATTCGATAGAACACCGGCACCCAGTGATCGGCTCTGAGCTTCACCGAACACAGCTCTGTGAATGTAAACAACACAGAGCGTTCAGTGACAGGGGATCTCGTTGTCTGCTCAGGGGATGAAAACAACTAGATCCCCAGTGAAAGCAGCAAACAGTACACACAAACACTAGCTAAGCACACATTTAACCCCTTGCTCACCCTAGATCAGCGGTTCTCAACACATGGGTCGCGACCCCCTGTGGGGTCGATTGCTGATTTGCAGGGGGTCGCGACGCTGCACGTCTTGCTGCAATCTACAGACAGACCCGACTCCGTAGTATGTCGGGTCTGTCTCGTCCAGCGGTATGTCACTTCCGGGAAAGGAGAGACCATCTTGCTACACCCTGTACTCTGACTTCTAACTGTATCCTTAATGTGGACGAGTGTACCAAGATGGCGGCAACGGAACTTCCGTTTGCAAACGTGACGAGTCGCCGATTCTGATGATACACCGAGTAACAGGTAAGTCAGTCATGGACTGGACTAAGGGACAAAGCATTATTTATTTATATATAATCTTCCAAATTGGTTCCTCAAAAGTGGGTATACCGTTATTGTACTTCATGCCAGTGCTAGATCACCCAAACAACCGTGATGCGCCCCCACCTTCTGAATTGTTCACTTACCAGAATGCGGTATAATCAGGCCTGATCAGAACATGGGTCTTTCAATAATTTAATCAGTAAACAGTACAAATGATTGAAAGACCCATGTTCTGATCAGGCCTGATTATACCGCATTCTGGTAAGTGCACAATTCAGAAGGTGGGGGCGCATCACGGTTGTTTGGGTGCTATAAACTTCGTATACCTAGCATTGGCATGGAATAACCACTTTTGAGGAACCAACTGGGACGTTTATTTATAAATTATGTTTTGTTCCATAATATTTTTTGTTCTAGCACAGTCATGTTGGGATTTATAATATTTTACACATAGGTTAGCGCAGTCATTCTTGTGTACTAAAAAAAAACATATATGGTGTCACTAAGGCTATTTTCACACTGGGGCGGGAGTGGTAAAGCGCCGCTACTTTCAGCGGCGCTTTTCCGCTATTATAGCGGAACTATGCAGGCGGGATCGCGGCGCTTTTAACAGCCCACAAGGGGTTAAACAGGGTTAAAAGTGCCGGCGCGCCGCGCTTCCGCAGCAGTGTGTGTTAGGGGTCCCCACAACTTGGGAACTTTTATCAAGGGGTCACGCCACTAGGAAGGTTGAGAACCACTGCCCTAGATGTTAACCCCTTCCTCCCAGTGTTATTTATACAGGGGCATGTAGTGAAGTAGTAGTGGAGTGATGTAGTAATGGATGAATGAATGTTATTATTTAGTTATTATTATAATGGTTAATTTCCACAGCACTCGGTCAGTTCTTCCAGAGAGTGACATTTATTGACTTCAGACAGAACAAAAGTCCAACAAGAGATAATACAATCCAACATAGGTGTAGAGAATATTGATGACAGAAATAGTGTAGCATTGAGACCACATTAGAGGAACCCAGTCTTCCTGTCATACTTTAACTAAAACAGGCTTCCCTCTTATACACCTTTCTTCCCCCACCCCCGTGGGTGACTAAAGCCTCGTACACACGAGAGGATGATCCTATGTACGATCGTCTCAAATCGTATGTTGCACAATGTAACTTGCATACTGACTGCACTACACGATCGTACGACCGCAGAAAGAACGTTCAGGTGCATGTAATTAGCATCCGGCCGTTCCTGACTTCTGAGCATGCGTGTTT
>BLSH010014141.1:427088-442675 GCA_018402905.1 Glandirana rugosa | reverse complement strand
ATTTTGCTAACATTTGGTAACATCTGATTTTTGATGGCTAGCCCTTTGTTAGTAAACTGGCTTTAAGAGTCTTTTAGACCCCTAACCTGTTTATCATATATGTGGACATTTAAAGAAATTAACAATAACAGCATTGCATTTAAAAAAAAAGTTTTAATATTTTGTAAATTTATCAAATGTAACCAGTGATGTTTACTGATGTCCTGTGACCAGTGTTGCCAACCTACCAGATTGAAATTTACTGACACGACACCCAAAATTTACTGGCACAGCCAAGTTTTTCTGGCATTTTACAAAAGTTACAAAATTACAGTTTTCAGTTCAAATTTCAGTATTTAGGCTACAAGCAAGTACACTGTGCAAATAACAATGTGATTTAAGGTAGATAGCAAGGTAAAAAAAAACATATTTCTGTTATTTTCAATATAATAAGGGCAGATTATTTAGTCTATCAGTTTTGTCACCCATTTCAAATTGTAGAGATTTCCCCTTAATTTCTGTTCCATAACCACCACAGAAAGTGAGGTGAAATCCCTGGTAGCCACTAGGATCACCACCCTCCATCACCCATCATCTCCATCACACCATCCCCCCGTCTCCATCCCTCCATCACCCCTCATCTCCATCACACCATCCCCCCGTCTCCATCCCTCCATCCTCTCTTGTCTCCATCACACAATGCTCCCCCCCATCACTTCCTGTCACCATTCCTCTATCTCCATCACACCATCCCCATCACCTCCTGTTTCCATTACACCATCCAGGCAATCAGGAGGATCCATCCATCCAAAGTGTCTGCTCCAGTCAGGTACTGGCTGGCGGTGGTGTGGCGGGAAAATACAGTAACCTCATTTGAGGGCGGATGGGCTGGGGAGAGGCGCTAGCTGGCAGCAGGAGGGAGTGCTCGTCCAACTCGTCTCAGGGTCAGGATCAGATCTTCTCACTCGCCGCTCAGGAATTTCCGTAATTGCACATGCACAGCTCTGACCGGAGCCGATGGCCACCGTTTTTACCGGACTTTTACGGACACCCAAAAAACTGCCCTGTTTTTACTGGCTGTCCGTAAATTTACGGACGGTTGGCAACACTGAGAGTGCTACCAACTGCACTCCGCCTCTTATCCCGGCTAGCGGTCTCCAGAGTGGTGCCAGCAGCTAGGGTTACCACCTCATCCCTTTAAACCCAAACACATATGAATTACACAGGTTCTGAGGCTAATTTAATGCAGATGAGGCACCAAGTGAGTTTAATTACCACCTTAATCAGCCACAGAACCTGTGTAATTAATATGTGTTTGGGTTTAAAGGGATGAGGTGGCAACCCTACCAGCAGCAGGAAAGAAGAGATTTTCAGGTCAGTGTGAAGCAATAGGGCTGCTTTCACATTGATGTGCTGCGGTTTACCCACACCGCGGGTGCAGAGTATCTGCAGCTTTCCTGCAGGTTTGCTCCGCTTAGCCATAGAATTGCTGCAGAATGCAGGAGTTTTGGTGCGCTTTCAGAAAGTGCACTACACCTGCAGAATATAATAGAAGTCTATGCCAAAGCGCACCTAACCCAGGAAAGTCACAGATGCACTGCGGTGCAGGTAAACTGCAGAACATCAGTGTGAACGCAGCCTTATGGGGGGCTCAGAACAATAAGGGTTCACTAACATTTGCAGTTTAGGAGGGTGTTAAAACCCCATAGTTAAGACATGTTTTATCACCCCCACCCCAACTGAACCCCCTTTAGTTGCAGTGGTCAGGGATGTACACATGTTACAGCCGCTGAAGGAGTTATACACCCCGTCATGGTTGGTTGGTGTAGCACCTGCCAAGCATGACCCATTCAAGTGAATGAGGTCGCTCTGCAAGTGCCCTTCAACCTTGTGCAGTACAGCAAACAAGGGGTTAAAGCAGGCAGCGCTGTCTCACCACCTGCTTTAATTGCAGGGCGCTTGCAGAGTGGCCCCATTTACTTTAATGGATCACATTTGGCAGGCCGTAGCACCCACCCCACCAAAAGCAACAGGGGGCCTAATTTCTGCTGTGGCATGTGTACACCTTTGGCTACTGCCTCAGCAGCTAAAGGGGGTAGGGTTTGGGGGCGGTAAAACCTGGACATAACCACAGGGTGTTACCACAACTGAATGCAACTAAGGGCTCGCTCAAAACTGCAGCAGGCACTGCTGCTCCTCTGAAAAGCGATCTGAGTGTGTTTAAGGGCCGATTCACACCGATGCATTTTTTGTGCTTTTTGCATTTTGCACTGCAGTCCATATAACTTGGTTTCCTATGGAACACGTTCTGTAGTGCAAATCTGCAAAATGCAAAAAGCACTTAAATTGCATAGGTGTGATTCAAGCCTAACAGGCGATATGTTGCCTCCTCACCACCTGATTTAAACCCATGATTGCCACGCGATTGTGACATGGTAATATGGAAATTAGAGGTTTAAATCAGGTGTGAGGAGGTGACACTGTGCCCAGTGAGCTTTGACTTCTCCCATGTTGTTCAGGTAGATCTCCACCTCTTTAAAGTGATCGTAAAGGTTTGCTTTGTTTTTTTAAATAACAAACATGTTATACTTACCAGCTCTGTTCAAGGGTTTTGCACAGAGCACCCCGATCCTCCTCTTCTGGGGTGCCCTGTTGGCGCTCCAAGCTCCTCCTCTCCACCATTGGTTACCCCCACAGAAAGCTGCTTTCCCTGGAGGCACCCGTGTGGGCTCGCTCCCGAGTCCCGCTGCTGCGTCCATTGACACAGGCAGCAGGACTCGGCCCCGCCCCCCACGTCACTGGATTTGATTGACAGCAATGGGAGCCAATGGTTCCTGCTGCTATCAATTTATCCAATAAGGACGGAGACAGCGGCTGGAGCTGCTGGGCTCATCCTCAACGCTGGAACGATTGGGTTTAGGTAAGTAAAAGGGGGTCTCTGGGGGGCAGCTGCAGTACTTGAGGTTTTTCACTTTAATACATAGAATGCATTAAGGTGAAAAACCTCCAGATTTTACAATCACTGGATTTCAGTTTTCTCAGGCTGGATTCACAGCATTGCGGTGCGAATTCCAGCCTGTTTGCTGCTGAGAAGGGGCGGAGCCGCAGTTTGGCGGTTCCTGTCAGTTCTCGCAGCTCATCGGCTGCTCAGGAAGGGGGGGGGGGTGTAGTGAGGAGGGGAAAGATCCCCGTAAAATCGCTGATCAATGCGGAGCACATCTGTGGGTCAGATACGCACCCATTGAACAGAATGGCCTGGGAATTCGCACCGCATTGCACAGAAAACACACACGTTTTCTGTGCAATGCGGAGTGCGAATGCACCGCACCTATGTGAACCGGACACATTGAAAACAAATTGGATGCCGTTCATACAAATGGACAGTGGCAGCCCGTAATGCAGAGGTGCAGGGCCGCTGCCCCCCTATTCATGCATCTGGCGCCCTAATCTACACGCAGGGTGCCGGACGCATGGATTCCAATGGGTTTTTTTTTTTACCCAGTTGCACCTGAGGGTTAAAAAAATAGGGTTCAAAAAAGGGTGGGCTCGGGGCGCAGAGCCCACCCAATTATGTGACATTAGCGAATGAATATTCGCTATTGTCTTCCTGATTCTCCCCTCGGCCAATCAGGAAGTGGGTTCTGAGACCCATCACCCGATTGGCCAAGGGGAGAAGCTATTCTATTGGCCGCCTGCAATGAGGATTGAGGAGGAGGGAGGAGATGCATGACAGAAGCCGCCATGATGCAGAGGAGGAGGAGACGCAGGGGAAGCTGCCGCCCGCCACCCGGAGGGAGCTCTGCCCCTGACCTAGATGGGATAAGTGCGGGGCTGGTGACTGACTGACTGACCGGGGAGTCTAGGGAAGTGCTGAGGCAGGCTGCTGTGATATTTTCAGGAGGCTTCCATGCCAGCCTCTCCCACCATGATCTGCCTGCCGTGCATAGAGAAGCACAGACACCCAGTAATGACATCACTGGGTCTAATATAAGATAGGTTGTGAAAACGGAAAGGTTTTGTTTAAAATTTGAATTTGCACGTTGATTAGGAAAGGCTGGTGGGGTGGGGGGGATTAAACTTCAAGTTTAACAAAAACATAATTGCACTTTATCATTAGCGCTGCAGGGTACAGATAACACACAGAAATAGCAGAAAGTATTTATGCAGGAGACGGGACAAAGGAAACAGGTTCAACTCCTTTTCTTGTTCTTGTCTCTAGGAAGCTTTGGGCCTGATTGCTTTAATAATAGCCGACTGGGTCACTCTCTCTCATTACATTAACCCTGCTTCCCTTTATATATAATAACTCCCATCGCTCCTAAACAAACTGACCTCCCTCCCAGGATGCAACCTGATCCTTCCCTTCTAGCTTCATTCCCACCGCCCCGATAGGCATTCATCCGAGCCAGGATTAAGTATTTCCAGACTGCGCTCTAAAATCGCTTTCAACAGGAAGTGTTCAGTGCGGCACAAATTCAAAAAATGCAAAGTCTGTCCGGTTGGTGAGCATGAGACCAACGTCTAAGGATATCTGTGGGGTACAGTTAGCTCCCACCAAGGGTCCAGGATGCCTTTGCATCAGAGGAATTCTAATCAGAAACATATTGTTTCACATACACTATATTACCAAAAGTTTTGGGACGTCTACCTTTCCAGAAGTGCATTTGTGAGGTCAGGCACTAATGTTGGGTGAGAAGGCCTGGCTCGCAGTCTCCGCTATAATTCATCCTAAAGGTGTTCTATCGGGTTGAGGTCAGGACTCTGTGCAGGCCAGTCAAGTTCCTCCACCCTCAACTCGCTCATCCATGTCTTTATGGACTTTTCTTTCTAAACCCGAGCTCATAATTTTTCCTCCAGCCCATACCCCCCCCGCCCTGACTTCTCCATCAAGATCAATAATACAACCATCAGTCCCCTCCCCTCATGCCAAGGCACTAGGTGTAATCCTAGACTTTGACCTGCTGTCCTTTCAGCCCCAAATCCCATCACTGTCCAAATTATGCCGACTTCACCTCCGAAACATCTCCAAAGCACGACCCTTTCTAACCGTTCACACCACTAAACAACTTATTCACTCCCTTGTTATCTCCTTGACTATTGTAACTCCCTTCTCATTGGCCTACCTCTCCGCAAGCTTTCCCCTCTTCAGTCCATCATGAATGCTGCTGCCAGACTCATCCATCTTACCAACCGTTCAGCCTCCGCCACTCCTCTCTGCCAATCCCTCCACTGGCCTACCATTACCCAACTAATAAAATTCCAAACGCTAACAACAACCTACAAAGCCATTCACAGTTCTGCCCCGAGCTACATCACCAATCTTATCTCCAAATATCACCCAAACCGTCCTCCCACGCATTACTCCAGAGCCCCTCCCATCCTCTGGAACTCGCTACCCCAACCTGTTCTGTTATCGCCTACTCTGTCCACTTTAAGGCGATCCCTGAAAACTCATCTCTTCAGGGAGGCCTATCCTGCCTCCAGCTAACAACCAAATCTTCTACGTCCCTCATCAGTTCATCCCTCACAGTCCCTACCTTGTGTTTCACCAGCCCCCTCCTCTTAGATTGTAAGCTCGCAGGAGCAGGGCCCTTCTAACCCTCTTGTTTTGAATTGTACTATTGGTGTATGGTCTCCCTTTATACTGTACAACGCTGTGCAAACTGTTGGCGCTATATAAATCCTGTATAATAATAATAATAAAGCTTGATATTCTTCTCAACTTTGTTTCCTAACTTTTGTTGTACACACATCACACAATGTATATTAGCCCTATTTCATATCACTCACCAGATAGGTTACATGGTTCCTTCACCACCACCCCCTCATGGGTGTGCTGTCCCACTTCTGTCCAGAGTGGGCTGTGTCCTGTCTGGGTCCTTGCTGCCATGTACGCCCCCAGAGCTCCCGATTTGATGTCCCCGGCTAGCTTGCGGTCTCTGGCGCTGGTACCTCACTCCTAGCACCATGGTGTAGTTCTATCCTGTGGGGATACTTGCCATTTGTTTTTCAATGAGTTTTGAATCATATTTGATTACTTTAATTTCATACTATATTCAATTTCTATTCTAGATAGGCCTGCTCCTGAAGAGTGATAGTAAATCACGAAACGCGTAGAGCTATGAACAGTCCTATCATTCTTGTACTAAGATTATATGGCTTTTTATTTTATCTGATATGAAAATTGATGCTTGCATGTTCAAGATTCCATCACTGGTGTTGTGTGTACAAATATGACATTTTACTGTAATATGAACTGATACAGTGTTATATATAAATATTTTTTATTCTCCTTTACTATTGTAGAGCATGGTCTCACATTAATATATATACATGTAAGCCATGCCTCATTTAAAGTCCCACTAACTTTTACCTCTATATCAATAATAAAGCTGTTATAGCTGCAAAGAGTGGGCCAACTCAATATTGAACCCTATGGACTAATACTGGGATGCCATTAAAGTTCATGCGTGTGGAGGTAGTGACCAGTGAACCACAGCTCAGGGGACTCCATTGCGAAAGTAAGGCCTGAGCCAGCAACTTGGATTACTTTTCCCAAAGGTTGGCAAGGACGGTCTCTAAGATGTTTGCAGGCTTACTGTGCCCTGGCTACTTGAATGCTTTCCTGCAGTACAGGGCATTTTCTATACTGTGTGCCTCTAGGTTAGATCCTCTGTGGACTTCCTTCAACTGCTTTCAGGAAACTTTGAACGTAGGTCCCCTAGCTCTAGCTGGAGCTGGGACCCAGATGGCCTCTCCTAATCTTCCCAGAGGGGCCCTCAGGCCGGGTCTCTTCCCACAGGACAAGGACCCTACTGTTCCAGAACCCCGCCTCAGCCCCCTACTGGCCATTTTTTCTGCCAGAGATTGGCTAAGGCTGCATAAATATGCAGATGAGCATCCACCCACTAAATTCTGGAACCCACCAGAATCCAGGGGAAAGCAGAGCAGAGTCTGCAACCAGCAGAACCCAGAACAGCCAAAAGCAATCAAACTTTTGCTCCACTGGCTACAGGGGAACCAAAAAAAAAACCCCCTAAATTTGCCTCAAACTGTTAGCAACCTAGGTAGGAGGGAGATATAATACAAAACTGACTTGCAGGGAGCAGTACATAAATAGGTGTGCGCAGCCTGTTGCATTAGGGTGTGCACCCCAAATTTATAAAAACATAGACGATGTTAGTAGGGCAATGGATGGTGTCAGTAGAGCAGTGGACTTGTCATCAGGGCAGAGATTGGTGTCAGTAGGGCAGTGGATGGTGTCAGTAGTTTTTTATTATTTTACTTATTTATTATTTTTTACAATTTTTTTTAGGGGCCCCATTGGGGGGGCTTTGGTGAAATATCAGCAGGGTAATCTGCGCCACACAGGGGGATTAGGGTGTGCCCAGGCACACCCCCTGCGCACGCCTATCTATGAGTACATATCAAGCACAGGTTAAGGGAAGTGTAGGTTCAGGCTCGGTTTACACCAATGCGAATTAGATGCGGCTTACACCGCATCAAATTTGCAGGACACTTGAAAACACATTGTTTTCAATGTGTCCAGTTCACATAGGTGCGGTGCATTCGCAGTCCGCATCGCACAAAAAACGTGTGCGTTTTCTGTGCAGAGTGGTGCGAATTCCCAGTCCATTATATTCAATGGGAACGCATCTAACACGGAGATGTGTTCCGCACTGAAGGTGGATCTTTCCCCCTGCCGGCGGCTCTGGTCCTTCTCACAGGCAAACAAAGCTGTAATTTGCACCGCTATGGTGTGAATCCAGCCTGAGTCACTAAGCATGGAGGTTAACTAGAAGCAGTGACTGGCACTATGTGGTCCATCTGTGGGCAGGTTGAAACAGTTAGTTAGGTGCTGTATGGGAAGGTGAAAGTTAATTCCATGCCCAGTTTTATTGACTTTTTGGAGGCTTCCTGCATGGATCTGGCCCACTTGTCCTGTGTGATATAAATTTGGTCAGTGGTCCGGATCGGAGAGGTTTATTGGGGGGGAAAGAGGTGAGCGAGGTCAGAGAGTTCCAGCACAGCTGTGGGTTGTGAGACCCGTAAGGGTTGGAGACAGAAGATGAGACCCGGAATAGCAGAAGGATGTTATGTATTACTGTCCACATGTAGAGACTTAACTTGGGGTTTGCGCTGAAGACACCAACACTGGAGTACTCCTCCAAAGCACTTACACGTATGAGAGTGCCTGTGAAGGACTATGGATACTGGAATGCACTTTTGCAGGTATGCCAGGGCAGCACACCAGCCTGTTGCTAGAGCTAGGGAATTAGGAATGAATAATGACTTTATCTGTTGGACTGTAAGATGTCTAATTTGTACCTTTCTTAAATAAAATATTGAAACAATGTCCTTGCCTGGTCTAAAGTTACTAAAGAGGTGTATTGCAAGTAACTGGCACACGCATAGTTCACCTAGTGCGTCCTAACACATTGGGGGTATGAAAATGTCCATGTGAAATGGAGCAATTTGAAGACACGAGTGGTTGCGCAGAGTAAAGGAAGTTTAACAAGCAGTCCGTCGATAGTGTGTTCCTGGCATGTCCTCTAGCAGCGAGGAAGATGTTGTCCGCGCTCCTTCCGCCAGCAGCCTGCCTCCTATAGCAGTGGGAGCAGATTGCACTGCAGAGGTTCCCTATCTAATACAGAGGTATGGAAGTTCCAGTGTTAAGTTGAGTGTACGTGTGAAGCCCTCGTACAGTACATGGCAGAGCCCACTCGGGAATGGTAGTAGTGGAAAACACTGGACAAGTGGATGTGGATGTTGGCTCAGCGTGTCCCACAAAATGCAAGTTATGTTGAAGGTGTACTGTACATTGTCATGGGGAACCCATGAGTTAACTGGAGAAATGTTGCAGTGTCAGTGTACATGATGTATGCTCATCACTAACAGTAGAAGCCTGCCTTAAAGTTGAGTATTGCCCCACAGCAGCAGCAGCCTTGTCCCAGGGTATTGGTGAAGCTGGCACAGATCAAAAAGTACCCAATGTGTGTGTGACCCCGTAATAAAGTGCCTAGCGTAGCCCAGAAGAACCAATGCAGGGTAGGCCTTCCATGTGACCCAGCACTTAGTGCCCCACAAGTTGGAAAAACATGAGGGACGTGACAAACAACCTCTCTACCCCTGTAGGGTGGCCCCACCTGTCTGCCTACACCTAAGTGAAGGTCTGGTAGACAAAGGTCTTGAGTCTGAACCATATCTCAACAGTAGTATTGGAATCAGAAGAGGATATGTTAAAAAGCAGAAAAGAAGGCGATAGTGAAGGTGGTGTCATAACCTGAAAAGGTAAGAATAAGGAAGAGAAACTGCATATTTTGCAATTGAATGCACGTTTGCAAGAAAGTCATACATTTCCTACGTAAAAAGGTGTGAAAGGGGCCTAGCTGCATGCCCTTTCCCTTTGCACCAATATATAAAGCCCATAGGGCTGACAGGAACTAGAGAGAATGTTGTGTAGTATGGAGGGGGCACTGCACTATGCGTTTTATTTATTTATTCTGTGATGACACAAACTACAAAGCTTCTGACTGTGTTCACAAAAATGCTAACAGGTGGGGCTCGGTGTGTGGATCTGTCATGCACTAAGCACGCTCCCAACACCGGGTCTACAAAGGCAAACTGAATTGTTTCATGCAACAATTTAACTGCACAAGACAGCTTCCTCTGGGCATTGCGTTTTGACAGCCGCCAGAGCTGGCACTTAAACTACAATAGCTGCAGCAGGAGATTCGTCCATCCGTACTCTATAGTGTGGATGTAGAAATCTGTTCAGATTTAGCGGGTAAAATAAGTTTGGACACATCACCATTTTTCTAGGTAAATCTATTTCTAAAGGTGCTACTGGCATAAAATTGTCACCACATGTCGGTAACAACCCATGCAATCCATACATACAAAGACACCAAAACAAATATGTCCAGAAATGAAATTATGTGTAATAAAATGGAATGACACAGGAAAAAAAGTATTGAACACGCTTTTCTGGTAATGACAGCAAGACGCCTCCTGTATGGAGAAACGAGTTGCATGCATTGCTCAGGTGTGATTTTGGCCCATTCTTCCACACAGTCTTCATATCTTGAAGGTTCAGTGGGCCTATAAACCTATACAGTGGACCTATAAACTCTGATCTTTAGTTCTTTTCATAGATTGGATTATTGTTTCTATTGGATTCAAGGCAGGTGATTGGCTGGGCCCAGGGCTGGGCTGGGACAAAAATTTGGCCCTGGACTTCATCCAGACTGGCCCACTTTAATTTTGCAAACGAACACACAAAAACAGTATATAAACTATACGGAATTGTGCAAAAAAAAAAAAAAAAAAGTAAAAAAATTCCACTATTGGGCATAGAACAGGACATAGCCATACCAGTGCCCATCAATGCAGCCTGATCAGTGCCCATTAATGCAGCCTGATCAGTGCCCATCAATGCAGCCACACCAGTGCCCATTAATGCAATCACACCATTGCCCATTAATGCAGCCACACCAGTGCCCATTAATGCAGCCACAACAGTGCCCATTAATGTAGCCACACCAGTGCCCATGAATGCAGCCTGATCAGTGCCAATTAATGCAGCCACACCAGTGCCCATTAATGCAGCCTGATCAGTGCCCATTATTGCAGCCCCACCAGTGCCCATTAATGCAGCCTGATCAGTGTCCATTAATGCAGCCACACCAGTACCCATTTATGCAGCCACACCAGTGCCCATTAATGCAGCCTCACTAGTGCCCATTAATGCAGCCTCGCCAGTCCACTTCAGCGCAGCCACACTAGTGCCCATTAACGCAGCCTGATCAGTGCCCATTAATGCAGACACACCAGTGGCATCAATGTTAGTTCCCACTCTCCCCCTATACCTGGTCTGGGCAGTTCTTCTACCTAGGTCCCGGATGCAGGTGGTTCCTCTGGAGCTGGGAGCCTGGGGGTGAGGTGAGCGGACGGGGACTCCCATACCCTGTCCAGCAATAAACAAATCCCCCGCTGTGCAGCTGTTTCGAAAGAAAACTTTTTCCGGGCCCCCTGTGTTCAGCGGGGGGGCCAGGGGACAGAGCGCAGACTATTTTTTCACTTTCAACTTTAGGCGGATTAATGCTCTCGGTGGCTCCTGTGTAGTGCACTGCGGCGGTTTAATCCGCCAAAAGTGAAAAAATTGTGCGCGCTCTGTCCCACGGCCCCCGCTGAACACAGGGAGAAGTTTTCTTTCTAAACAGCTGAACAGTGGGGGATTAGTCTATTTCTGGGCAGGGTATGTGAGTCCTTGCCCGCTCTGCTGTGCTCTCACTCTAACCGGCCCACTGGGAAACTCCAGGTAGTCCCGATGGCCAGTACAGGCCTGGCTGGGCCATTCTAGCAGCTTCATTTCTTTCTTTGAAACCACTTGAGAGTTTCCTTGGCTTTGCGTGTTGTGATCATTGTCTTGCTAAAATTTCCACCCTTGTTTCATCTTCATCATCCTGGTAGATGGCAGCAGATTTTTATCAAGAATGTCTTGGTACATTTTTCCATTCATCCTTCCTTCAACAATATGAAGTTTGCCAGTACCGTATGCTGAAAAATAGACCCGCTCACACCATGATGGGATGTTCCCACCTCCAAACCACACTGTTGGTATGGGGGTGTTTTTGGGGTGATGTGCCATTTGACCTCCAAACATGGGGTGTATTATGGCATCCAAAGAGTTCCATTTTGCTCTCATCTGACCAGACTATATTCTTCCAGTTCCAAAACACAATAAAAGCAAATAAATCACTTTTCCCAGCGCTCATCGAACAATGATAATATTCAATATTCAATAAAACCTCATATGCTTAGAAATGTGGTTAACACTCTGAGTCCTAGCTGGTATGCAATCTCAATAAATTCCATCACCGCACCACATGAGTGCCTCTCCCTTTAGATATTGTACTCACCAGATTCACACATATTTCAAGCCTGAGAAGAATCTGCAGCCAGAAGATGGGTCCTCCTCTCATCAGTGTCTCTCATGTCACAGAAGAAATAAACCTCATAGCGTGATACCGTCTTAAAATTTATTGGATCCACAAAACCCCCCTTCATAAAACACAAAACACACACAAAACGTAAAACTGTAGCAAATATGGCTCCTCTCACAAGTGTCCTCTGATTGTGGTGATTCCCGGGTGGAGACACCAGATGCTGACAGCCCTGGCAGCCGCGTGGTCATGCCCTGAGGTATCACACTATGAGGTTTCATTTCTTGTGTGACATGAGAGACCCTCTGATGAGAGGAGGACTCGTCTTCTGGCTGGTGATTCCTATGAGGAGTTTTTTCTCAGGTGTGAATCTGGTGAGTTCAATATCTAAAGGGAGAGGCCCTCATGTGGTGCGGTGATGGAATTTATCGATTGAGATTGCATACCAACTAGGACTCGCTGGGTGTTAACCACATTTACAAGCACATGTGGTGAAAATCCACCTGAAGAGGGATGCTAATGCTATTACTGATAATTATTTAAGGCATTTTTGTTTAGTACATTCTTCCAGTATTTCACAGGCGTGTCTAAATGTTGTGCAGCAAACTTTAAATGAGCTGCAACATGCTTTTTCTTCAGCAATGGAGTCTTGCGTGGTGAGCGTGCATACAGGCCATGGCTGATGAGTGCATTACTTATTCTTTTCTTTGAAACAATTGTATCCAGGGGCGTAACTACAGGGGTTGCATTTGCAATTGGGCCCCATGCCCCCTGCCTCTCTTGTACACCCGGATAGGGATGGCGGGGGCAGCATTTAGAGGAACCAATCTCCCCCATTTTCCTCCTAATGGAGAAGATTGGTTCCTCTATATCAGGGTTAAGCAATTAGCGGACCTCCAGCTGTTGCAAAACTACCAGTCCCATCATGCCTCTGCCTCTGGGTGTCATGCTTGGGGCTGTCAGAGTCTTGCTATGCCTCATGGGACTTGTAGTTCTGCAACAGCTGGAGGTCCGCTAATTGCATATCTCTGCTCTATATGCTGCCCCTCCTATCCAGTTTGCGTGTCTTCTGCTGTTCCCAGGGTCCCTGTGTGCTTCCCTGCCCCCCCCTCCCCCCACAAAGCTGCTGTCTTCCCCCCTCCTCTCTCTTGCCAGCTGCTGTAGAAGATGAGTCATGATGGAGAGATGGGAACGGGTCGCTAAATTTGTCATTTACCGGCTCTTTCCTTTTCTGAATGGACAGAGTCAGTGATTGTTACCAATTGGTTCATTTATAACTGAAGCATAGTAAACTGTTTTTACTATACTTCAGTTTGTGAATGAATGGGAGGCTCGGTACTCAACTATTAGTTTATTCAGTGGTACCGTAATAAAGGGACCCACAACGGGAGTAAAGGGCCCCTGGATCAGTGGGAAGGGCCCTGGCCAGGAGTCAGGGGGGCCCTTCATAATTTTTTGCACCGGGGCCCTGAAGGTCCTAGTTATGCCTCTTATTGTATCTGCTAATTCCAGGTCTTTCTGAAGCTCTCAACAAGTGGTCCTTGTCTCAAGACAATTTTTCTGATAATTCTTTTCACTCCTCTGTCAGAAATCTTGTTAGGAGCACCTAGCCGTGGTTGGTTTATGGTGAAATTATGTTCTTTCCACTTCCAGATTATGGCTTAAACAGTACTGGAACATTCAGAAGCTTAGAAATCATGTAACCAATGCCATCAGTATGTTTTGCAACAATGAGGTTGGGAAGGTCTTGAGGGAGCTCTTTGCTTTTACCCCACCATGAGATGTTTCTTGTGTGACACCTTGGTAATGAGACACCTTTTTCTAAGCCATCAAATAAGACTGAACCAGCTGATATTAATTTGCATTGACAAGGGGCAGGATTGCTTTCTAATTACTGATAGTTTTCAGCTGGCGTCTTGGCTTTCCATGCCTTTTTGCACCTCCCTGTTTGTGTGGAAGAATGGGCCAAAATCACACCTGAGCAACGCATGTCACTCGTTTCTCCATACAGGAGGCATCTTGAAGCTGTCATTACGAGCAAAGGAATTTGTGCGAAGTATTAAATACATTTCAGTTAGCGGGTTCAATACTTTTTTCCTGTGTCATTCCATTTTATTACACATTACGTATTTTCTGAACGTATTCGTTTTGGTTTCTTTGTATGCATGGGTTGTTATCAACATGTGGTGAAAATTTCATGTTCCTATCACTATTAGAAATATATTTACCTAGAAAAATGGTGACGTGTTCGATACTTTTTCATTCACCATAATTTCTTTGTGTAGTTTATATGCGATTGCGCTGCCTGATAAGGACGAGGTCTTTTCCGAAGAATAGAGAAGACTGTTTGTTGTTTCTGTAAACAGCTGGGAAATCCCCTAAGGTTCAGTATCTATGGTCCTGACAGGAAGGCATGTCCCATCTCTAGGGACAAAGTCCTTAGATTACAGAGCTGAAACCAAAAGAAGCTGATTGATAAATCACATGATTGATGAGAGTTATGAGCACCTGGTCTTTCGAGAACAGTGACGTTCATCTCACAAAACAAGAAAATCTCCAAACACTCACCCCAGATCAGCTATGCAGTGCCACAGAGCAACCATTGTCTGTGTCTGTTATTACACCACATACAAAGGGACCTGCTGAATGGGCAACTTCCGAGCAACCACGTCTTGTGTTCTGGTGGGTGAAAGCAAACACTTCAATGCCCCCGAGGCAAGAGACACAATTGATACGACTTTATAACCCATTTTAATTGCATGGGTCAGCTATTGTTTCCTGTTATCAGGCATTGAAAGGTATGCAGAGGTTTGCAGCAGTGCAATCTGATGGTATGTTAACTGAAGTGCATAAAAATACACCCCCCCCCCCCAAAAAAAAAATCGAAAAAACTTTTTTTGTATTGAGTAGCTAAAGCAACTCACGGGTGTAAGGAAAGAAAATTACTCTATTCCCCCTATCAACACAGTCAGTGTTCCAGCACTATAGTATTCCACCAACCCCACTTCCCGAACACAATAATTACTGCTAGTGGCTATAGCCACCGGCAGTAATCGCATATAAAAAAATCTGACAGGCTAGTTGTACCCTAGTCAGCCTGCAGACAGATGTATCAAATCTCAGCTGGTCCCTACTGAGTTGGCCAAGATTCGATCCATCTGGGGCCTGTTTAACCACTTCCTTACTGGGCACTTAAACCCCCCTCCTGCCCGAACCAATTTTCAGTTTTCAGCACTGTCGCTCTTTGAATGACAATTGCGCGGTCGTGCGACGTTGTTGCGTTTAAAACAAACCCATGTTGCAGCGTGCTGGCGCGTTAACAGTAAGTTTCTCGCTGTCACGACTTTTGACTTTTAACCAAGCCCGTCCTCCCCCCAAATTCACGGGTCATTCCTTCACCAATTTGTCCGGGGTCTACCTAGCTTAGAACCGGTTGAGTCATCCCTGGTCGACTCTAAACTATGTAGACAGACGTCCGACTGATCCCATGTTGATCGGACAGTCTAAAAAAATATACGCTAATGACGGCCACCGATATCGGTGATCGTCATTAATAACACAAGCCCTTCACCCCAACCACCTTATGATATCACGACCTTGTGACTGACACAACTATCCCCCTTATCTCATTAAAAGAAAGGAATGTGGGCACTCAACGAAATC
>BLSH010014141.1:412720-427078 GCA_018402905.1 Glandirana rugosa | reverse complement strand
GGCGGCGATCTGCGATTTTTATCGGGAGTGCGATATTGGGGCGGACATGTCGTACGTTTTTGACACTTTTTTGGGACCAATGACATTTATACAGCAATCAGAAATTTAAATGTCCACTGATTACTGTATAAATGTCATTGGCAGTGAAGGGGTTAACCAGCAGGGGGCAGTGAAGGGGTTAAGAAATGTTCCCTGGGTATGTTCTAACTGTGGGGGGGTGGAGCTGGTCGGGACATAACAGATCTAACTGATCCCAGTGACAGGGATCAGTAGATCTGTCATGTCCCATTCACAGAACGGAGAACCGCCGGGTTTACATCGGTGGTTCCCCGTTCTGAGGCTGCTACAGGTGATCGGCGGGTCTCGGGCGGACATCGAGTCCGCCCGACCCGCGGACACGCCCACGCAGCGTGCGGCGGCCGCGAGAGCGCGCCGCCGCAGGCTGCGAGTGCGTGCGGGGGGCGCGCAAGGGGGAGGACGTCCATGGACGTCCTCCCGGATTTTCAGAGCCGTGCTGTAGCCGTCTTTTGGCTATAGCTACTCACCTGCTCTGTGTAATGGTTTTGCACAGAGCAGCCTCGATTTTCCTCTTTTTGAGTCCCCCTCTGGCGCTCCTGGCCCCTCCCTCCTGCCCTAATAGCAAGCAGCTTGCTATGAGGGCACCCGAGCCACTGCTCCATGTGTCCATTCACACATGGAGTGCAGCTCGCCCCATTCTCTCCTCATTGGCTTACTGGCTGTGATTGACAGTAGTGGGAGCCAATGGCGTGCATCTCCTCCTCCTATGGGCGTCCAATAGGATTGCCTGTCCTTTCAGCCAATCAGGTGACGGGTATCAGACCCACTTCGCGATTGTACAGGAGGACGATCAGTGTTGCAATAGCGAATGTTCATTTGCTGTTGCAACATACCTGGGTGGGCTACGGATGCAATGCTCTGCCCCCCAAGCCCACCCTATTTTGAAGCCTATTAGTGCCTCAGGCGCTAATCAGGGGTTTCAAAATACACATCCCCCGCTTATCCATTCGCACATGGAGTGCAGCTCGCCCCATTCTCTCCTCATTGGCTTACTGGCTGTGATTGACAGTAGTGGGAGCCAACGGCGTGCATCTCCTCCTCCTAAAGGTGTCCAATAGGATTGCCTGTCCTTTCAGCCAATCAGGTGACGGGTATCAGACCCACTTCTCGATTGTACAGAAGGACGATCAGTGTTGCAATAGCGAGCAATGCTCTGCGCCCCAAACCCACCCTATTTTGAAGCCTATTAGTGCCTCAGGCGCTAATCAGGGGTTTCAAAATACACATCCCCCGCTTATCCCTGCCATAGTAATTCATGCGTCCGGCGTTCTGAAAAGGGGCCGGGTGCATGGATAGGGAGGGTGGCGGAGGTGTTAGAAACATTGCAAGCAGAGGTGCACTTTCGTCAATATGCATGTATAAAAAAGCAGACTGAAAAAGCATGAAGCTCAAAAAAGTACATGAGCTACTTTTGGCACGTTTGTGGCACATAGGGCTTCCTATTGAAATGAATGTGCTGCCCTATGCATGGAGTGCAAAAACGTGCATTCACATTCAACCCTAGGTGTTAACCTAGCCTCAAAGTACAACTAAAGGAAAAACTTGTCAGGTTTTATTGCTGTCTGCGTCTCGGTTAGGGAGACTCACCCTCTCTGTTCTGTATACCCTTATCAACGAGAGTGAAAGTGAAAGAAATCTTCCAGTGAACACCCTAGTTCTGGTGACATCCCTTGATTTGGAGGGATTTCCTCTATCTTCATGTTTTGGCAATGGGACAGGCAATGAAGAGAAATCTTCCTCAATAAACTAATGGCTTATAAATAACCCCCCCCCCCCCATACTCTATCCAAAATGAAAAGTAGTTTTGCCTTTCAGTTCTGCTTCACATTAGTAGAAGTCCCCTTTTACACAGTTGTCAGCAGAACAGGTGTCCCCATGGGAAGATGTCCCCTCGATTCCTGCTCCACTCACAGTCATACAATTGTAAGAATAAACTTTATTTTATATAGTACCTTGAAAGGTGGCTTCTCAAAGCTACTTAACAAGGAAAACACAAAAAATACAAAGGATAAAACAAAGGAAAAAGGGACAATCAAGTGAAAGCTTGTCTAAAGAAAAAAGTTTTTAGATTTGATTTGAAGGGGTTTAGAAAAGATGACTCTCTGATGTTCTTTGGAAGTGAATTCCAGAGTCTTGGAGCATTGCAGGAGAAGGCTCTGTCTCCCATTGAGTGTCGGTGAGTAGAGGGGACACACAGAAGACCAGAATTTGAGGTACCGGGGGTTACAAGGAGGAGTAAGTTGATAAACATTCAGAGAGATAATGGGATGCCAAGCCATGAAGAGTCTTATAGGATAGCAAGAGGATCTTAACCACTTCAGCCCCAGAAGGATTTCCAGCTTTAGGACCGGAGCCCTTTTTGCGATTCGGCGCTGCGTCGCTTCAACTGACAATTGCGTGGTCGTGCGGCGTTGTACCCAAACGAAATTTGCGTCCTTTTTTTCCCCACAAATAGAGCTTTCTTTTGGTGGTATTTGATCACCGCTGCGTCATTTCTGATCGCCGCTATAAACAAAAGAAGAGCGACAATTTTGCAAAAAAACCCAAATTTCTTACTTTTTCCTAAAATACAAATCCAAAAAAAAATATAAAAAAAAACATGTTTTTTCACCGTTTTTGGCCAATTTATATTCTTCCTCATATTTGCGATAAAAAAAACGCAATCGGCGTTTATTGATTGGTTTGCGCAAAAGTGGTCGCGTTTACGGATGATGAGAATTCATTTTTGGGGTTTTTAAATTTTTTTTATTTTTTACTAGTAATGGCGGTGATCTGCGATTTTTTGCGGTACTGCGATATTTCAGCGGACATGTCGGACCATTTTGACACTTTTTTGGGACCATTGGCATTTATACAGCGATCAGTGCTATAAAAATGCACTGATTACTGTGTAAATGCCATTGGCAGTGAAGGGGGTTAACCTGCAGGGGGCGCTCTAAGGGTTAACTGTGTTCCCTGGGCGTGTTCTAACTGTGAGGGGGCTGCCTATCTGGGGAAGGGAAGTGGTCACAGCCTTCACGTAAAGGAAGGCTGTGATCACAGCCCTTCCCCCTCACACAGAGCGGAGGTCCGTGTTTACATACACGGACCTCCGCTCACTCGCTCCGGGGGGGCCATCGCGGGTAGCCGGCGGCAATCAAAGCCGCCGCACCCGCTCCCTGGCCCCCCCTGGACATAGTGAGCGCGCGGGCGCGCCTCCGGCGGCACGCGCGCGCTCACTAAACTCGTTCCCGCAGCCGCCGTCGTATGACGGCGATTTGCGGGAACGAGCCACTTTGCCGCCGTCAGATGCCGATCGGCGGTCGGCAAGTGGTTAAAGTCAATGTGAAACCTGACGGGAAGCCAGTGTAAGGACTCCAGGATAGGGGTAATAGGAGCACTTGTACCAGACCTGGTCAGGATTCTGGCTGCAGAATTTTGTACATATTGTATTCAATCATTAATAGTGGATTTAGGTACACCAGCGAGTAGAGTTTTGCAGTAGTCAAGTCGGGAGAACACAAATGTATGGATCAGCTTTTCAGCTCCGGTGTATGATAGCATAGGATGCAACCCAGCAATGTTCCTCAAGTGGAAAAAAGATGTTCTGAAACATTTTGTACATGTGGATCGAAGGTTAAGCTAGCATCAAATACGGACCCATAGAATTTTCAATTTAGACTAAAGTTCAAGTATGGTGCCGTCTATAGATACACTATTAGGACTGCCTTACATAATTGATGGAGGGTGCCAATAAGCATGACTTCAGTGTTATCACAGTTTAATTGATGCAAACTATGGGCCATCCAAGTTTTTATTCATGAATACAGTTACATAGGAGAGAAGCAGCCAAAGTAGAATCCAGTTTAGTGTGGATGTATATCTGAGTGTCATCGGCATAGAAGCAATAATTGAGCCCATGAGATCTAAGCAGTTTGCCAAGAGGAAAAATGGAAGTGCTAAAAAGTAAGGGAACAGTGGCAGCCCATCCATACGAGGCACAGGGGCACCGCCCACCTAATTCGTGCGCCTGGCTCAATTCCAATTCCAATGAGGGTTTTTTTTAAAGCCCGTGATTAGAGCCTGAGGCTCTAATTGGCTTCAAAAAAGGGTGTGCTCAGGCGCAGAGTCCACCCAGTTGTGTGACAATGGCAAATTAATATTCGCTATTGTCTTCCTGATTCTCCTCCAGTCAGGAAGTGGGTCCTGAGACCCGTCACCCCATTGGCCAATAGGAGACGTGATCCTATTGGCTGCCAAGGAGCAGGGAGGAGACGCAGGGGAAGCCGCCAAAGCTGAGGAGGAGGAAGAGCAGGGTGAAGCCTCCGCTTTCATGAAGCACTGCCTGCAACCTAGATGGGATGACTAACCGATCTGGGGGGGTGCCTGTGACCCAACTGACCGATACCACCACCCGCCACTGTGAGGGACCCAAGCTTGAGGAACACCGTACTTTACTGGATTAAGACAAAAGGAGAGCAGCACCATCTAAGTGCAGCAACAGATATGCCGTTTTATTTAAAATGACAATTGGCTGGCAGTGTTGCAGAGATTGGCATGTGGAGAGCGGGCTGACAGTATGCAGAGGCATTGCTTGCGGAGAGCATGCTGACAGTGTGCTCGGAAGTCCCGGCGGAATGCTGTGCCTGCGAGTAATCATGCAGCCAGCACGTCCGCCGTAGTCCCGCCCCCACCCACAGCATCCAACGACAGAGAGCCATTGGCTCTGATGGCTCAGGGGGCAGACAATCAAACTATGTGTGTGCGCCTGTTCAGCGCACACACATAGACTTTAATGACTGACCAATCAGCTCACTACTTGCAATCACTATACCGGCGCCTTCTGCAGGGGGGCCAGGCTGACTTTTTTTTTTTCCTTCTCAGTGGCGGGGAGTCAGCGCCCAAATGCCCCTTATACACCAGCCGCTGCTGCTGATACCCCAAATATGGTTTCAAAGAGTAAAAGATTGTGGTCTACAGCAGTGGTTCTCAATCTTGTCCTCAAATTACCCCAAGAGGCCATGTTTGCAGGTTTTCCTTGCACTGGCGCTTTAAATCAGAGTCAATGGCTTGGTATTTTGGACAGCTATTTTATCTAAGAGAAATTCCCACAACATAGCCTGTTGGGGGTACTTGAGGACAGGGTTGGGAACCACTGGTCTATAGTATAAAAGGCAGAAGATCCAGTGGAATAAGAATAGTTACAGAGCCGGAATCAGAAGCTAAGAGAGCGTCGTTATTGACTTTGACCAAGGGGGTTTCTGTTGCCGAAAACCAGATTGGAGGGGTTCAAATAAGTTATTTAGTGTCAGGTGGTTATTTAGCTATTTTGGACTTCCTATCAATTTTTTTGCCCCGGTAATAATGGCCACCTGGTCAACAAAATCAGTAGAGGGAGTGAATCTCCCCAGCGGGGACCTCGACAGTAATAAAAAAAAAAAACAGACAGGGGTTCTACAAACCTCGTCACTCTTTTCAAACTAAACTAAGATGTTTTTTTAATTACTATTATAATGTGTTCAACAAATACAATCAGATATCCCTGGCACTGAAAGCTGGGTTATTGATTACCATTATGAGAGTACAGACAAGGCTCATGTGGTCAGGCCTTTGCTGGGAAGGAGGGGGCAGTGGGCTTTAGTTGTCCTAAGCTGGAAATCCCCTTGAAGAAGCGTTGTCAGAGAAATCTGTGCTACTAACAACAATCCCAAAATGCAGGATAATACAGGCACAGGAGGAGAGGGGGTGAAATCAGACACCAACCGCTCTCATTATTTTCTTTGCTAAAAGCTCTTTGAAATCGCTAAATAGTTTTGGGAGCAGCAAATAAAGACAAAAGGCTCATTGGGAATTCTGCAAACCCACACACAGCCTGCTAATGAGAGAAGCATTGTCCCCAGCCCGGCCTATTAATGTTCGGCCAAACACTGCCCTGACACAGCAACCAGCGTTAACCCTGCACTGCAGGACTGGTTGTTCCCTGTATGAACTGCACACTACCAGGGGAGGGCTGGCAGCCTTAGGCCTGGGGGGCAAGTCCAGTCAAGTGGCCCATTGAATCAACGAATCAGCTCACCATCCATGCCCATCTGGTTTTAGAATGAATATTGATGTTATAAAGCAAGGCAAATATGATACAATATGGTAACATAATTTAATGTTAATAGCAACAAAGGAGGTTTACCAAAAATAATGCATCAATGCAGCTCATCAGTGCCCACCAATGCAGCCTCACCAGTGCCCATCAATGCAGCCTCACCAGTGCCCATTACCTCAGCCTCATTAGTGCCCATCAATGCAGCCTCATTAGTGTCCATCAATGCAGCCCGATCATTGGCCATCAATGCAGCCCTGGGCACCCCTCCTTTGCTTGCAGTTAGTTGGTGGCTGCTCCCCTGGCTCCTACTTTCTTCCTCCACAAGAAGAAAAAAGTGTGAGTGGGCAGAGTCCGTCAGCCATTTTGAATGTAATTTAGGGTGGCCTGGGGGGGGCAATTGCCCCCCTGCCCCACGGACCAGCCCTCCCCTGCGCACTACCTATCCCTTCTCCAACTCCAGACGCATAGCATGGCTTCCCTGATCGCACGCCTCCCAGCAAATCTCAGTAGCACTGGCAGCAGAGATCTTCCACCATGCAGTACATTTTCTGACTGGCTAATACATCTAAAAAAGCGAATTTTGAAAGTGGACATGCAGCTTCGACAAGAATGAGAAGTCGACAAATCTGCATATCTGCCCATGTACGGCCAACATGAAGCAGAACTCCAGCCAAAAAGATGCACTTTTTTACAATCCTGCAGCTGCTGACTTTTAGGCCTCATGTACACTGGGGCTCTAGTAAACGGAGGAGAAAAGCAGCTTTAAAAACATGCCTAAGCCGCCAAGTCAAGCTCTTGGGCATTTAGTGATTTAATTGGCCAGAATATTAATGTATTTTGGCTATTGAAATGAAAAAACGCTTCTTATGCTTAGGCGCATTTAGATGCATTTATCCTTGTTTAGGTGCGTCAGACATTTTTTCTGCCGAAACACTCCTCTCTTGCAATGCGATGTTCCCAACGCACACGTTCCTGCAATAATGGCTGTATCTCAAAGTGGGTGCTGAAGCGACCACCGGCTGGAACTGTATGCCATCAGAAAAAGTAATGTCACCAACACACCAGGATCTCCAAAAATAGGTCCAAAGCTTTAATCAGTGATCATATAGTTACAGCAGAGAGCGACGTTTCGGAACCACGCAGGACCCCTTCATCAGGCATCTGCTCCTCTCTTGAACGCACAAGTGTTTTTTTTATTACGGTCTCTAAACTCTTGTAAACGTCTATAGCAGTGGTCTGCAAACTATGGCCCAGGGGCCAGATGTGGCTCTTTTCTTGTTTTTATCTGGCCCTTGGGGCACTATTTCATCCACTGATACCAACAATAGAGCATAATTCCCCCTCAGTGTCCCCAATGAAGGGCCACAATTCCTACCAATGATGGTGCACAATTCCTATCAATGACACCAATAGTGGGGCAAATTTCCTCGCAACGACACCATTGTTAGGGCACAATTTCTCCCAATGACACCAACAATGGGGAACAATCCCTCCCAATGACACTGAAGATGGGGCATTGTATTTTTCCACTGACATCGGGACCTTTTCTACTACCATTGGCCATAGTCCAGCCCCCCAAAAGTCTTAAGGACAGTAAACAAGCCCTTTGTTTAGAAAGTTTGGAGACCCCTGTCCTAGGGCAAGAAAGTTAATACAGTTTTTCTTCAATCATTTTGCCTTGTGCACATGTCTCCCATGGAGATGGGGCATTGTATTTTTCCACTGATATTGGCACCTTTTCTACTCCCATTGGCCACAGTCTGGCCCCCTAAAATTTTAAGGACAGTAAACTGGCCTTTTGTTTAGAAAGTTGTTGTTTTTTCCTCCTTTATTTATTTTTCTCCCCTTCCCAATAGACCCTGAAGTCTATTACATGCAAAAGGCACAAAAATGCATTGATGTTCCATAGGAACCCCTGTTAAAAAAAAATCCCTGCATTTCTGCAAAGAGCAAAAAGCATCAAAAAACGCATTCGTCTGAATCGAGCCTAAAAGAGAAGTATGGGCTTGTTAAAAAAAAAAGTTTATACTCAATCAATGCTGAATCTGTCCCCTGCCAGCTTGAAGACTGAGAACCACCAGTCACCGGCTCTCTGCTCCTCCACGGCTCATTGAAACGCTGGGCTGTGGAGGAGGCAGGAGCGTCTGGCTCAAGCTCTCAGTGGCTCACTGTGAGGCCGAACCAACTGCCAATCCAGGCATCTGATTGGACTGTAAAATTGTGATCTTTCCCGAGTCTCGGCTGAGTGACATGAGCCACCAGCGGACTTTAGCCCACTGTCCCGACTGAAAACAGGTCACAGGAATACAGAACAAACTGCACTCCTGTGATCCCTAGGAGAAGTACAGCCAAA
This sequence comes from Glandirana rugosa, assembly GCA_018402905.1. Classification (NCBI taxonomy): domain Eukaryota; kingdom Metazoa; phylum Chordata; class Amphibia; order Anura; family Ranidae; genus Glandirana; species Glandirana rugosa. The sequence continues at coordinate 418,571 of BLSH010014141.1, read as the reverse complement.
TGAGCTTTGGCTATATTTCTCCTTTAATGTATCTATGGTGTTTACAGCACATGTAAGGTTGAAAAGCATCAAAAAATAATAATTTCCCATTTTAGCTGTGTAAAAAATAATAAATCTCACAGGGAGTTTGAGGAGTGTCGCCTGATGCAATTTGATGACATGTGCAACATAACAGAACCACCCAACCACTATATAGAGAGGTAAGGAAACGGCTTCAGCCTGAACTCCTCCTGGCTATACTTCTCTGACATGTTGCGCCCTGCCTATGGGTCTTAATCATAGAGTGACTCTATGATATAGCCCCATAGGCATGGACGTCCAAAGAAATTTTTTCAGGGGGGGGCATCATTTTAAGGTCACCCATGCTATGCCGCTTTTTGACATTATCACATTATCACGGTCAGAGACTGCAGAGAAAGTACAGGAGATGGTCAGAGACTGCAGACATAGTACAGGAGATGGTCAGAAACTGCAGACATAGTACAGGAGATGGTCAGAGACTGCAGACATAGTACAGGAGATGGTCAGAGACTGCAGACATAGTACAGGAGATGGTCAGAGACTGCAGAAATACTACAGGAGATGGTCAGACACTGCAGACATAGTACAGGAGATGGTCTGAGACTGTGGACATGGCACACGAGACGATCAGAGACTTCATACATAGCCCAAGAGGATAAGGACCTAGTGGGCAACCCCCGATCCGATCCCTGATTCCAGGGGGGGACAATTGCCCCCCCCTTACCCCTATCTGCGGACACCCATGCCCATAGGCGGGGGAAAACATGTCAGAGAAGTATAGCCAGGAGGAGTTCAGGCTGAAGCCGTTTCCTTACCTCTCTATATAGTGGCTGGGTTCCGGTGTGTGTCGTTTTTCCACCTTCTGTTTGTAATTTTTCCACCTTCTGTTTTCTGATACTGGATGAGCTTGTTTGAACGTCGGCACCCGCTCTGTGCTTTGGACTGCAGGGGAATGTTTTGCAGTGCATTGACCGGGCACTCCAAGTTTTTGTACAGTGCATCCAGAAAGTATTCACAGCGCTTTACTTTTTTCCCACATTTTGTTATGTTACAGCCTTATTCCAAAATGGATTAATTTCATTAAAATTCTACAAACAATACCCCATGACAACGTGATAGAAGTTTGTTTGAAATCTTTGCAAAATTATTAAAAATAAAAAACAAAAAAAATCCCATGTACATACTGTAAGTATTGACAGCCTTTGCTCAATACTTTGGTGAAGCACCTTTGGCTCCAATTACAGCCTCAAGTCTTATTTGGTTATGATGTTACAAGCTTGGCACACCTATTTTTGGACAGTTTCTCCCATTCTTCTATGCAGGACATCTCAAGCTCCATCAGGTTGGATGGGGAGCGTTGGTGCACAGCCATTTTCAGATCTCTCCAGAGATGTTCAATCGGGTTCAAGTCTGGGCTCTGGCTGGGCCACTCAAGGACATTCACAGAGTTGTCTTATAGCCACTCCTTTGTTACCTAGGCTGTGTGCTTAGGGTCGTTGTTCTGTTGGAAGATCAACCTTTGTCACAGTCTGAGGTCCAGAGCATTCTGGAGCAGGATGTCTCTGTACATTTCTGCATTCATCTTTCCCTCGATCCTGACTAGTCTCCCTCAGTTCCTGCCACTGTAAAACATCCCCACAGCATGATGCTGCCACCACCATGCTTCACTGTAGGGATGGTATTGGCCAGGTAATGAGCGGTGCCTGGTTTCCTTCAGACATGATGCTTACCATTCAGGCCAAAGAGTTCAATCTTTGTTTCATCAGACCAGAGCATTTTGTTTGTCATGGTCTGAGAATCCTTCAGGTGCATTTTAGCAAACTCCAGACAGGCTGTCATGTGCCTTTTACTGAGGAGTGGCTTCCGTCTGGCCACGCTACCATACAGGCCTGATTGGTGGGTACTGCAGAGATGGTCGTTCTTCTGGAAGGTTCTCCTCTTTCCACAGAGAAACGCTGGAGCTCTGTCAGAGTGACCATCGGATTCTTGGTCACCTCCCTGACTTCACACTTATGTATTTTTAGTGCTTTTTGCATTTTTCATATTTGCACTACAGAATCTCTTCCATAGGAAACCATCTTATATGGACTGTAGTGCAAATCTGCAAAATGCAAAAAGCACTAAAAATGCATAGGTGTGAATCAAGCCTAAGGCCCTTCTCCCTCGATCACTTTGGTCGGGTGGCCCACTCTAGGAAGAGTCCTGGTGGTTCCAAACTTCTTCCATTTACGGATGATGGAGGCGACTGTGCTCATTGGGACCTTCAATGCTGCAGAAATTTTCTGTACCCTCCCCCAGATCTGTGCCTCAATACCATTCTGTCTCAAAAGGTTTACAGACAATTCCTTGGACTTCATGGTTTGGTTTGTGCTCTGACATGCACTGTTAGCTGTGGGACCTTATATAGACAGGTGTGTGCCTTTCCAAATCATGTCCAGTCAACTGAATTTACCACAGTTGGACTCCAATCAAGTTGTAGAAATATCTCAAGGATGATCAATGGAAACAGGAGGCACCTGAGCTCAATTTTGAGTGCCATGGTAAAGGCTGGGAATACTTACAGGTGCTGGTCATATAATTAGAATATCATCAAAAAGTTTATTTATTTCACTAATTCCATTCCAAACGTGAAACTTGTATATTATATTCATTCATTACACACAGACTGATATATTCCAAATGTTTATTTCTTTTAATTTTGATGATTATAACTGACAACTAAGGAAAATCCCAAATTCAGTATCTCAGAAAATTAGAATATTGCTTAAGACCAATACAAAGAAAGGATTTTTAGAAATCTTGGCCAACTGAAAAGTATGAGCATGAAAAGTATGAGCATGTACAGCACTCAATACCTAGTTGGGGCTCCTTTTGCCTGAATTACTGCAGCAATGCGGCGTGGCATAGAGATGATCAGTCTGTGGCACTGCTCAGGTGTTATGAGAGCCCAGATTGCTCTGATAGTGGCCTTCAGCTCTTCTGCATTGTTGGGAGGATGCCGTTTTGGAAATACATCAGATCCTTACTCCAAACGGGCAAGCATGCAAAGTTTTAATCATCAATTTTTAATCATCAATCAGCAGCCCTGAGGAAGGGGGATTGTGTTGGACCCCCGAAACGCGTTGGCTTATTTCTACTGGTCTTCAAATCAAATAAAATTCAAAGTTGTAGCTTTTACATTCTTGTCTTGGGCGCTCCTTTCCATCCATATATGATCACACGTGTGAATCAACACACCCAGTCCCTTCCAGGGGTAGCAGCCCAGGCCCTACAAGAAGGGCCCATCACTAGTATCTCCCGATCTTGCTCCATAGAGGTATTGGGAGCTGGGGATCAACCCAGATTTCCCCACCTACGACATCCCTACACGAGGGATTTGGTTCCAGCGCGGTCCATTCTCCACCTTCTGAGCATTGTTGGGTCTGGCATATCGCATCTTCCTCTTCACAATACTCCATAGATTTTCTATGGGGTTAAAGTCAGGCGAGTTTACTGGCCAATTAAGAACAGGGATACCATGGCCCTTAACCACTTCCCGACCGCCGTATGCAAAATGACGGCCGGGAAGTGGCTCAGTTATCCTGACTGGACGTCATATGACGTCCTCAGGATAACAAGCCGCCGCGCGCCCGGGGGGGGCGCGCATCGCGGCGATCGGTGGTGTGGGAGGTCAGTCTGACCCCCCGCAATACCGATCTCGGTAAATCGCTTCGATCCAAAGCACTTTACCATGTGACCAGCTGTGACCAATCACGGCTGGTCACAGTGTAATACAGGAAAGCCGTTTATCGTCTTTCCTGTACTCAGGTCTGCAGACCTGAGGAGGGGAGAGCTGATCGGCTGCATCCCTGACAGGGAGGGTTTGTGCTGATGATTTATCACGGCCCTCCCTCGGATCGCCACCCTAAACCACGAGGGAGTCTGCCCAGGGACCACCAGGGATGCGCCCACCCAGGACCACCAGGGAGCCCACCAGGGAGCCGATCTGGACCACCAGGGAGACCCCCCTAGACCACCAGGTAAGTGACATACTGCCCAATGTGGATGGCACACAGTGCCACCTTCAGATGCCACCCTAGACCACCAGGGAATGAGCCCCCTATCAGCGTATATGCCCACCAGTGCCCCTATCAGTGCCCACCAGTGCCCCTATCAATGCATACCAGTGCCACATATCAGTGCCCACCATTGCCACCTACCAGTGCCCACCTATCAGTGCCACCTATCAGTGCCCAGTGCCGCCTATGAGTGCCAATCAGTGCTGTCTATTAGTGCCCATCAGTGCCGCTTAGCAGTGTCCGTCAGTGCTGCATATCAGTGCCCATCAGTGCTGTATATCAGTGCCACCACTCAGTGCCCGTCAGTGCTGCTTATCAGTGCCGCCTAACAGTGCTCATCATCGCTGCATATAAGTGCCTCATCATCAGTGCCACCTCATCAGTGCCGCCTCATCAGTGCCAATCAGTACTGCCACATCAGTGCCCGTCAGTGTAGCCTCATCAGTGCCCACCAGTGATGGAGAAAATTTACTTATTTACAAAGTTTTGTGACAAAAATAGAGAATTTTTTTCAAAATTTTCGGTCTTTTTTTATTTGTAGCGCAAAAAATAAAAACCGCAGGGGTGATCAAATACCACCAAAAGAAAGCTCTATTTGTGGGAACAAAATGATAAAAACTTTGTTTGGGTACAGCATCGCACGGCCGCGCAATTGTCATTCAAAGAGCAACAGCACTGAAAACTGAAAATTGGTCTGGTAGTAAAGTGTTCTAAGTGCATAGTATTGAAATGGTTAAACCAGGTACTGGTAGCTTTGGCACTGTGTGCAGGTGCCAAGTCCTGTTGGAAAATTAAATCTGCATCTCCATAAAGTTGGTCAGCAGCAGGAAGCATGAAGTGCTCTAAAACTTCCTGGTATACGGCTGCGTTGACCTTGGACCTCAGAAAACACAGTGTGGGGGCTGGCAGGGACATGACAGATCTAACTGATCCCGATTACAAGGATCAATAGATCACTGTCATGTCCCCTGACAGAATGGGGAACCGCCGTGTCTACATTGGCAGTTCCCCATTCTGCCTCTGTATTAGGTGATCGCGGGTTGCCAGCGGACATAGAGTCCGCCTGACCCTCAGGCACACTCCCGCACAAGAGCGCGCGCTCGCGAACTGCGACTGCGCGAATCGCCGTTTATAGCAGAGATTCACTTGGCAGAGCCACTTTGCCGCTGTTTATGTAGGCGAGATGGTTGGCAAGTGGATAAACAGGACTCTCGTACTTTGCTTATTACAGAGCTTGTTTTTATGAAAGTGAAACAAATCAAATCTTAAAGAAGAACTCCGGGCAAAATTTTTATTTTCCCATGCAGTTGGGCTGTGCATGGGTTAACTGCTTGCTTTGTCCAGGGGCGCAAGGAAAACCTATACTTAACTGATCCTCCAGGAAATGGCACTCCCCACATCCAGCGCTGGACTGTTTCTGCCGTTCCTCACATCCAGAGCCAGTCTATGGGCGTGATGACGTTAGGAACAGTCCATGCACAAGACCGCTAGCGCGCGCGGGGGGGGTTGGTGGACAGGTGCACTTGGGGATCAGTGGATTAGGTAAAATGAGCAGTTAACCCATGCAGTACAGGCACAGCCCTGCTGCATGGGTACAAAAAAAATTTGCCTGGAGTTCTTCTTTAACCACTTGCCGACCGCCCACCGCAGCGTGACGGCGACAAGGTGGTTCGTTATCGCGAACCGCCGTCACAGGACAGCGGCCGCGATAACTAGCATTGTGAGCGCGCGTCAATTCATATCCAAAAGGAACGCGGGGACCTGTTTCGTTC
>BLSH010014141.1:347682-395235 GCA_018402905.1 Glandirana rugosa | reverse complement strand
TCTCTTATACACATCTCCCCAAAAGCATACATGCAAAACCTAACGCCCCCCAAATGTATACATGCAAAACCTAACCCCCATCAAATGTATACGTGCAAAACCTAACCCCCCCAAATGCAAATTCTAACCCCCCCAAATGCAAATCCTAACCCCCCCAAATGCAAACGTGCAAAACCTAACCCCCCCCTAATGCATATGTGCAAAACCTAAACCCTCAAATGCATATGTGCAAACCGTAAACCCGCTAACGCATATGTGCAAACCGTAAACCCGCTAACGCATATGTGCAAACCGTAAACCCGCTAACGCATATACGCAAAAACCCTAAACCCCAAGCATATATGCAATCCAAAGACACTCTCATTGTCAATGTGCATGCCGTGTAATTGTACGGCCAGGGGTCTCCGTGTTATAAAATCGCACGTACATGTGCCCTGCCTGTGGATTTCACCGGGTGACATTACTGGCGGTCACATGACCGCCTGTCATCAATATTGGGTGGGCAGCCAAGCATCTCCAGGGCAACTAGTGACCCAAATTACAAAAAGCCTCCCCCTGGGAATGGGGGTTGGTGTAGCAGCAGCTTCTGCACCCCTCCTCCTATTGTAAGATAGCTGGAAATAAAGAGTGAGGGAGGGGGAAGGGGGTAGCAGGCAATCCAATCACACCCCAATCACAATGACCTGTCCATCAGGGCTGACACCAACAAGAAGGGGGGGCCAGACACTGGGGAGAAAGTGCTGCTTATTCCAAATAATGGGCTACAGGATTAAAATAAAAACAAAGGAGACCACCGCCACCCCCCTTCCTGGAAGAAGCCGGCATGTTCAGCAACATGCAGACTGCACAGTCTGATAATCAGAAGCTGAATGTCACCTGAGATTACAAGGATCTCACCCCTGCCTGGCATCCCATAGAACCCAAACCTCCTACATTGTATCCTTACCCAATGTCACCTCCAGGTCAGTGCCCGCCAACACACAGGGGGTCAAGGTGCTCCCACACTCTGTCTACATAGCCTGGCTCCTGATCACCTGGCCTTATGTATAACCCCGCCCCCAGAGCCAGCACACCTCTTCCTGCTTGTGTAATGGAATGACTCTCCCAGCCATTAACCCTTCCTTACACACAAAGCAGTTACTCATAGTAACCCACCCAATCCCACGCCGCATGTCAACGCACATTCTTCATTGGCTGGCATGGGGTTTATTTATTGGGGCCAGTTCACACCAGATGCAATCCAGTGCGTTTTTCTCTGCATCGAAAACGCATGGAGTAGTAAGTTATATGGTTTCCAATGGCATAGTTCACACCAGTGAATCCAGTCCCAGAAAAGAGGTAGATCATGCTGCATTTTTTCCTGCACTGGAACGCAGTAAAACACATAAAAAATGCACTGGAACGCATCAAAAACGCACTGGACCCTAGTATAGTGGAAAAAAAAAACAGGAGAAAAAGCACCTGCAATGCACCCGGAAACGCACTGGAATGCATCAAAAATACTTTGAGGGCTGGTTCACACCATAAAAACGCACTTTGGTTCAGTTCCGGATACGTTTCTGCATGTGCGTTTTTAACTGCGTTACTGGGGTCCCGTGTGTTTTTGAAGCGTTTCTGATGCATTCCAGTGCGTTTTTTATGCGTTTTACTGCTTTCCAGTACAGTCCAGTGTAGGAAAAATGCAGCATGTTCTACTTTTTTTTGGAACTGGAATGCACTGGTGTGAACTATGCCATTTATAAACCATATAACCTACTACCCATGCATTTTTCATGCAGGAAAAAAACACGCACTGGACTGCATGTGGTGTGAACCGGCCCCACATCAAAAACGCACTGAAATACAGCGGACCCTAGTATAGTGAAAAAAAAAAAAAAAAAACAGGAAAAAAGAAGAGAAAAAGCACCTTCAATGCACCCGGAAACGCACCAAAAACGCACTGGAAAGCGTCAAAAACACCTTGAGGGCTGGTTCACATTATAAAAATGCACTCTGGTTCCATTCCGGATAAGTTTCTGCATGTCCGTTTTTAACTGCGTTACTGGGCTCCAGTGTGTTTTTGAAGCGTTTCTGATGCATTCCAGTGCGTTTTTGATGCGTTTTACTGCATTCCAGTACAATACAGTGTAGGAAAAATGCAGCATGTTCTACTTTTTTTTGGAACTGGAACGCACTGGTGTGAACTATGCCATTTATAAACCATATAACCTACTACCCATGCATTTTTCATGCAGGAAAAAAACACGCACTGAACTGCATGTGGTGTGAACTGGCCCTACATCAAAAACGCACTGTAATACAGCGGACCCTAGTATAGTGTAAAAAAAAAAAAAAAACAGGAAAAAAGAAGAGAAAAAGCACCTGCAATGCACCCCGGAAACGCACCAAAAACGCACTGGAAAGCGTCAAAAACACCTTGAGGGCTGGTTCACATTATAAAAACGCACTCTGGTTCCGTTCCGGATACATTTCTGCATTTGCGTTTTTAACTGCATTACTGGGGTCCAGTGTGTTTTTGAAGCGTTTCTGATGCATTCCAGTGCGTTTTTGATGCGTTTTACTGCATTCCAGTACAATACAGTGTAGGAAAAATGCAGCATGTTCCACTTTTTTTTGGAACTGGAAAGCATTGGTGCGAACTATGCCATTTATAAACCATATAACAGGGATATGCAATTAGCGGACCTCCAGCTGTTGCAAAACTACAAGTCCCATCATGCCTCTGCCTCTGGTGTTATGCTTGTGGCTGTCAGAGTCTTGCTATGCCTCATGGGATTTGTAGTTTTGCAACATCTGGAGGTCCGCTAATTGCATATCCCTGCCATATAACCTACTACCCATGCATTTTTCATGCAGGAAAAAAACACGCACTGGACTGCATGTGGTGTGAACCGGCCCCACATTAAAAATGCACTGAAATGCAGCGGACCCTAGTATAGTGAGAAAAAAAAAAGAGGAAAAAAGAAGAGAAAAAGCACCGGGAATGCATCCAGAAATGCATCAAAAACTCACCGGAAAGCATCAAAATCGCACATGCAGAAATGCATCCAGATCTGAAGTGCATTTTTGTGTTGTGAACCAGCCCTAAGCCTAGGTTCAGATATGTGCGATCTCAGACATCGCATGCGATTCACACCCACACAGCAGGTGCCGATTACATGCGACGTCTGTGCAATGTGTGTATGATGCATGGCTGAATTTGCATTGGATTCGCACAAAAATAGTGCAGGGACTTTTATTTCCCCGCACTGGAATCAGATTGCATGGGTGTTCTCACCCATGCGATCCGATTCCTGTCCGAATCCGCAGTTCACACTGCCTGCAGGAGAGGTGCGATTCGGGGACTGGCACTGGAATTGCGCTGGTTCCCGCATGGCACCAGTGTGAACCTAGGCTCAGTGTATCATTTTTGCTCAGCAGGTACAAAGTTCTCAGGGGTCCGGGGTGTGGAGGTAAATCCTTCTGTCCCCCTCCGCATGGAAAACACGTGGAATTGCACATAGCTCAATAAGCTGCATGAACCACCTTGGTGCGTTTATCCAGCGTAGGTCGGCCCACTTAAATTAGTGGACTGCCCCAAGGCCAGGGTCACATCTATACATCTGCGGTTGATGCATTTTTGAGGCCCGTTTTCCAGCACATTTTGTGTTTTTGATGCGTTTTTAATGCATTTTTGAGATGTGTTAATGTTGCTAGGGGGATATGTCTGTTGTCATGCAGGAACACACTCCAAAAATGTATGCGTTTTTTCATGCATTCTTTTATGCGATGCCATTAAAGTCTATGGAGCCAAAAACACACCTTGCTACATGTAAAAAAAGTCCCTGCACCTTTCAAAAAAAAAAACAAAAAAAAAAAACGCACTGGCATAAATTGCATAGCTGTGAATGTGATCCACAGGAAACAATGTTAAATGGACGGTAGCGCATTTCTGGAAACGCACTGAAAAACGCATAAGTATGAACCTAGCCTTAGCCCTGGTTCACACTGATAACTTTCAAATGGTGCTACTTCACTTGCAGTAGCACCATTTCAAAGTAGCAGGTCAGTGCGATTTCAGGTGGTACTAGAAAGACATCTGTGCGGCTTCATGCACAGATGTCTATTGAAACCTCACCCGAAATCAGCAAAAATATTGCAGGAACTACTTCTGCAAATCAGTGTGGTGTCACAAAGTCGGCATCACACCAACAGTGCCATTGGCGGCAATAGACTGCGACTTGTCATGCGATTTGACCTGCCAAATCGCATGATAAATTGATCCAATGTGAACGAGGGCTTAGTGTGTAGCACATAAACGCACACAAAACACATACTATGGACCCTGCCATTTCACATCATAGTGTGAACGGGGATTCACAGCACAGATTTACATTTATTTTATATGTGCAAAAGCTTCAGTTGCCTCTTTTTCTTTTATTGCCCACAGAAGTCACTCTCAGAGGTCTGTGCTGTAGAAGAAATCCTCTTCTCCCTCTTTTCTTTCTATTTGTCCCTTTTTTAGGTATAACGACAGCACAGTGGTGTAGTGGATAGCACCTTTGCCTAGAAGCAAAAGGGTCGCTGGTTCGAATCCCAACCATGATACTACCTGCTTGGAGTTTGCACGTTCTCCCTGTGCCTGCGTGGGTTTCCTCAGGGTGCTCCGGTTTCCTCCCACACTCCAAAGGCATGCTGGTAGGTAAATTGGCCCTAGTATGTGTATGAATGTGAGTTAGGGACCTTAGATTGTAAGCTCCTTGAGGGTAGGGACAGATGTGAATGTACAATATATATATAAAGCGCTGCGTAAATGAATGGCGCTATAGAAGTACCTGAAATAAGTAAAATGCATAAATATGAATTTCTAAAGCAAGTCGGTGATGCGTAATTATGAAAACCACTTGACTGGTATGAAGTCCACGCCATGAGGAATTGTAGAATAATAATTAACAGCTGCTTACAATTTTTTCTCAGCTTTTAAGTCTATAGCTGGGCTCAGGACCGGCCCTTCCATGAGTCCCGCTGGGTCCAATGGACCCAGGCGGCACTTTGAGAGGGGCGGCAAATTGACACCCAAGATTTTCTTTCCCAGCAGTTTTGTGTGTCATCACTTTGCGGTGCGTTATGGGCAGCATTTCCCCATCTCATACTGTCGCCCGTAGTGTAAACTGATGAGTATAAGGAGGCGGAGTGCCTCCTCCGGGGAACGTCCCTCGCATGATTGTGGTGTGCGCAACGATGTCAGATATCAGCGCACTCCATCTCACGCAGGGCAGGCTGGATCTTCTAGGATGGTGGGCGCGGCAGACAGAGGGGTGACAGAAGGACAGATAGTAGTCAGTGTTTGGTGGACCGGTCCGGTGGTGGTTTATGAAAGATAACAGTGTTTTTTTGTCCTTTGTCCCTATACCCCACCAAGTAGCCCCTTAACCCCCCCCCCTTGCAATGCAGCCCCTTAACCCCCCCGCCCCCGCAATGCAGCCCCTTAACCCGCCCCCCACAATGCAGCCCCTTAACCCCCCCCCCGCAATGCAGCCCCTTAATGGATATGGGGGCCTTTTGTTGGGCATGATTTCTTTGGGGGTGGGGTGGGCAGCATTTCACTCTTGGACCCAGGCAGCACAATGTCTTGGGCCAGCCCTGGCTGGGCTCACATCTCTCCACCTCCACTGTCATGAATTTTTTCTTGTGTTCAGTTTTTTTTTTTTTTTTTTAATGTGCATTTTTAGTGTGTTTTACATGTGGTTATTATGCATATTACATGCGTTTTAATGCTCTTCCATAGACTGAGGGCCAGGTAAATGCATATAAAATCAGATGTGCCTCATTTTTTTTACAAGGCAGCATGCAGATGTGAACAACCTCATTGAAAACAATGTATTTTCATACACTAAGCCAGCCTTTCTCAACCTTTTCAACACCGAGGAACCCTTGAAATGATTCTCCGGTCTCGGGGAACCCCTGCTAAAAATTAAAGATCTACAACTCCTGATACATTAGTGTGATGTTCAATGGGAAGAATGCTCCTTACACTTGTGGTCATTGGGAAGAATTCCCCCTAAAGCCTCGTACACATGGTTTGACGATCGCACGTACGATCGTGTCAAATCGTATGTTGGCTGTTGTATCTAGCATACTGACTGCACTACACGATCGTACGACCACAGAAAGAAAGTTCAGGTGCATGTAATTAGCATCCGGCCATTCCTGACTTCTGAGCATGAGTGTTTTGCACAATACAACTTTGTTGTACCAACTGCTCTGTACACACGATACAGCGGTCGTATGAGAGCTTGTTGGTACGACCAAGTTTTCTAGTTTGCTCATACAACTCCCGTTGTACGACCGTCGTATGTTCAGCTGTTCAAATCGTGCATACGAACGATCGATATCGCATACAACGGTCGTTAGTACGACCTGTTGTATGCGATCGTCGTCCCGTGTGTACGAGGCTTTACAGATCGCTAAAAGGTCAATGGTGTCATTGGGAATTTATCTGAGAGGTAGAAATTGACCATTGCTCAAGGAACCCCTGGCAACCTCTGGAGGAACCCTGGTTGAGAAACCCTGCACTAAACTGAAAGCTCACAATCTAATCACAATAAAAAGCGAGAGTCCACTTTCCCTCAGCGCTCAGGAATTGGATCAGAAATTTCCTTTAATTAATAAGACGCTACTATAAAGTTCATAATATACACCGGATGCTTATATTTCCAAAGAAAAGATGTCCAATTAACTTAGTCCATATCGTCCTTTTAATAATACTTAAATCTTTCATAACCAGGGCGGGCTGTATAATGTTATTAATAATCGGGCTCTATTCATTACATCCCATCACCACGCCACATGGGGCTCCACCCCCCGTGGATATTAAACTCAAAGTAATCCGCGCCTCCAATATGCTACCGCCTCGGTTATGAAAGATTTAAGTTTTATTAAAAGGACGATATGGACTAAGTCAGAGGCGTAGCTTGAAGCCTGTGGGCCCCGATGTAGAAGTTGACCCCCGCTACTACCCGCTGCTTCCACCGCACGCAAAGATATCTCCGAGTGGCTAAAGATTTATTTCAGAGCTTTATTAACATATTGACCCCATACACATCAATCAGAAAATATATTTCTAAAAGATTCCTTGTGCACATGTATAATTAATTGGTAAAAATATAAGGCAGCCTGGGCCCCCTAGAGGATGGGAGGGGTCCCAATTGGGACCCCTGAGACCCCCATTGCTACGCCCTTGGACTAAGTTAATTGGACTTGTTTAGCGCTGCTAATGCCTATCTTTTCTTTGGAAATATAAGCATCCGGTGCAATGTATTTTCATAACACATACGTTTTTGTGAGCTGAAAAATGCACACAGGTGTGAACCTGGCCTAAGACCCCCATACACACTATTAGATTTTCTGCAGATTTTTGTCTTCAGATTTACCAAAACCATATAATAAGAGGTCAAACATTAGGAGTTTTAACTTGTATGCAATCAGGCAGGCCCTTACACACATTGGTTTTGGTAAATCTGAAGACAAAAATCTGCAGAAAATCTAATAGTGTGTGTGGGGTCTTAGGGTCTATTCACACCAGCAGGCATGGCATTACCCTCTGTATAACGTGCACCCACTACTGTGAGTTGTGTAGGGGCCGTGTGATGCATTTCATTGTTTACCATTTTATTCTTTTTTTTTTTTTAACGTAACCACTTGACCTCCTGAAGATTTTACCCCCTTCATGACCAGGCCATTTTTTGCGCTACTTTAAAGTGGTTGTAAATTCTGTACAACTATAAAAGGGCTTACCTGTAGGTACCGTGAATATCTCCTAAACTTGCACAGGTTGGGAGATATTCCCTGTATCCGCATGTGCCGATGACGTGGTGCCGAGGGTGCCGTTTCTTCAGTATCTGTGCTCCCGCGCGCGAGGCCTAACTGGCAACTGTGCGCTCATGCAACGTTGTACCCAAATGAAATTTATATTGTTTCTTTCACACAAATTGAGCTTTCTTTTGGTGGTATTTGATTATCACTATTTTTTATTATAAAAGAAAATCATCTAATTTCTTCATAAATTTAGGCTAATATGTATTCTGCTACATGTCTTGGGTAAAACAAAATTCCCAATAAGCGTATATCATTTGGTTTGTGTGAAATGTATAGCGTCTACAAACTATGGCATATATATATATATATATACACACTGTAATTTACATAGCTATAGACGCTACACTGCAATGGCAGTGATCAGGACTTATAGTGGGACTGTGATAGTGTAGCGGGCAATCTGGTGCTAACAGACACTGGCTGGGAGGGTCACTAACTGACACTGATGTCGCTAGTGATACTAATACAGTGATAATACTGTACTAATGACACTGGCTGGAAAGGAGTTATCATCTAGGGGGAATCAAGGGGTTAACTGTGTGCCTAACAATTGTAATATGTGCTGTTTTTCTTACTAACGTGGGTGTTTTTTCCTCTGCTTTTCAGGCAGAAGAAACAGGCAGATTGTTATTCACTGTACATGGAGTTCTGTATGTTTGTAAATACAGAACTCTGGGTGTGATTGGACAGAGCCGATCAGCAGGTGTCAGCCAAAATCATTGGCTGAAATCTGCTGCCAAACTCGTGCTGTGTCCAATCACAGCACAGGACACACACTGGCAATGTACATGTATGTTTCCATGCCTGCACCTGCCACCCACTGGAAGTATATTATTATTATTATACAGGATTTATATAGCGCCAACAGTTTGCGCAGCGCTTTACAATAAAGAAGGAACACAGTACAATTACAATACAGTTCAATACAGAAGGAATAGGAGGGTCCTGCACATGGAGCTTACAATCTAAAGGGAGAGGGAGGTGCTACAAAAAGTAATGGCTTCAGGGGATGATCTGATAGTGGTGACTCAAGCACAGTTCTTAGGTGGGGGTAGGATAGGCTTCCCTGAATAAGTGAGTTTTCAAGGATCGCCTAAAGGCGGACAGGGTGGGGGCTGACCAGACATTCTGGGGTAGGGAGTTCCAGAGGATGGGAGAGGCTCTGGAGAAGTCCTGTAGGCGAGCATGGGAGGAGGTAACAAGGGAGTTAGAGAGCAGGAGGTCCTGGGAGGAGCGGAGAGGACGATAAGGGCGAAATCTGCTGATAAGATTGGTGATGTAGCTGGGGGCGATGTTGTGGATGGCCTTGTAAGTTGTGGTTAGAATTTTTAATTTTATACGGTGGGGAAGGGGAAGCCAGTGAAGGGATTGGCAGAGCGGGGCAGCAGTCGGTTAGTAAGGTGTATAAGTCTGGCAGCAGAATTCATGATAGACTGAAGGGGGGAAAGCCGTTGTAACGGTAGGCCAGTGAGGAGGGAGTTGCAGTAATCAAGGCAGGAAATAACCAAGGAGTGAATAAGTTGTTTTGTGGTGTCAGGAAGGGGCGAATTCTGGAGATGTTGCGTAGGTTAAGGCGGCAAGATTTAGATAGTGATTGAATGTGGGGGCTGAAAGAGAGGTCGGAGTCTAGGATTACACCCAGCACCCTGGCATGTGTGGAGGGACCAATGGTTGTGCCATTGATCTCAATGGTAAAGTCATGAGGAGGGGACCGGGGAGGAGGAAATATTACAAGCTCAGTTTTAGAAAGATTGAGTTTGAGGAAGTGGCGTGACACCCATACCAATATGTCATTCAGTAAGTTTGTGATGCATGAGGAGATTGAGGTGCAGAGTTGAGGAGTCGAGAGATATATCTGGGTGTAGTCAGCATAGAGGTGGTAATTGAAGCCATGGGAAGTTATCAACTGGCCCAGGGAAGAGGTATAGAGGGAGAATAGGAGGGGCCCAAGGACAGAGCCTTGGGGTACCCCAACAGAAAGAGATAGAGGAGTGGAGGAGATGTTGTTATATGTGACACTGAAGGTGTGCTGAGATAGGTAGAAGGAGAACCAGGAAAGAGCAGAGCCACGGAGGCCAAGGGAGTGGAGTTTATTGAGGAGGAGTGGGTGGTCAACTGTGTCAAAGGCAGCAGAAAGGTCTAAGAGTATGAGTATGGGGTACTGGCCATTGGTTTTAGCAGTTAGTAGGTCATTGGTGAGTTTTATTAGGGCAGTTTCAGTTGAATGTTGTGGGCGGAATCCGACTTGTAGGGGATCGAGGAGGTTGTTGTCAGTGAGGTAGCAACTTATACGGTTGCGGACAAGGCGTTCAAGAAGCTTGGAGGCAAACGGGAGCAGGGAAATGGGTCTTAAGTTATTCAAACAAGTGGGGTCCAGTGAGGGTCTTTTAAGTATGGGGGTAACCAGTGCATGTTTGAGTGGAGAAGGAAAGGTGCCGGAAGGGAGGGAGAGGTTGAAGATGTGGGTTAGAGAGTTTCTAGCAGGAAGTTAAAATCAAACTGTGAAGGTTTGCAAGTTATCGCAGATGAGACGTACAATGTCTAGTCTGCAATAAAATAAACATATATATCTGCTCACAGTCTTCTTTATGTAGCACCCTGGTTTTCAGCGGGGGTGCTATTAAATTTAGTTTGCTGGGCGGTAAATGGCCTGGCCAAACTGTTAGGGGATCTCCTAATTCTTTTCCCTAATTCTGGGTTTGGTGCACCTCTCTCCTCTGCCATTGGGTGGCACTGCAACTGATGGCCTTGGAATGACAAGGTGTACATGAACTCAGCATATGAATGGTAGGCTGCTCCGGCCAATGTGCAGGGGTTTTCTTGGGCCCCATGACCTGCTGGGAGAGCCTATATATTTGGGAGGAGTTAGGTGATCGGGGTTCTGTGCCAACCGGACGGCTGTCTGGGTGGACATGTGTTAAAGCTGCGAGCTGTTAGGCCAGAAGCCTGAGGCCTATCCAGGAGCTCCTGGTTGCTAGGTAGTCTGAGGCCTACCCAGGACCAGAAGCAACAGCAGAGGGTTGGGGCTTCATGTCGGAAGCCTGAGTTGCATGGGTTCTGCCGGCCGGAGAACATGTTTTTGTCGGAGGTGAAAGGACAGAGTTGCTATTGGAGGACAACTATTCCTGTCATAGGAGGCAAACCGTGAACCAGTGCCATAGGTAAAGGGGAAATTGTTGCCCTCAAAGGACAACACTCCTGTTATCTGAGGCCAGAGTTCAGAGTCTGAGAGAGTACCAGAGCAGCCGTTTCTACGTGTTGGGGTAAGTGGAAAAGTGGGAAAACCTCAGCAGAAGTCAAGTTAGGAACCCAGTGAGAGAAAAGGGGTGATGCTTGTGAGAGGGGGAGAGTTCAGCAGTTGGGCTGAAGAGCGGAGGAGGGAACCCAGCAGGTTGGCGTGGGGGACAATCGGGAAATACAGTGGTCGGCTGTGTGAAGTACAAAGGGGCCCAATGGCAGTGGGAGCCCAAGGAGTCTTGTCGAGAGACTGTGAGTGTATACTCAAAGAGCTACAGCGGGAGGCTGTGAGACAGAAGCCAGATCTGCACAACAGGGATACCAAGTTTGGTATGTGCATCAATCTGAGTGGAAGTTCAAATTACAAGTTCAATGCACAACAGAATAATTCTAGTTAGGCGAAAGTTCGTTTGGAGAGCCTGTGGGACTTTATATCTACAACAGAAATCTTATTCAAAGAGTCTCAGAGTCTACTAAGTGCTTTTGCACCTACCTAAAGGGTGTCCTGGCCCTAACCTTCTCTCCCCAGTTCTTGAAGAGAAAAATAAATCTCTTTTGTTCTACATCATCAAAATGTCTAGAGCCCAACTCAATTCTTCTATCTGCACTGATTATGCCTAGTAACCCACACTGTGAGGATGGAGGTCAGCTCTCTCTGACCTTGAAGAACACCATCAGCTCTTCAAAGGTCCGGTCCATGGCTACATTTAGAATGTACACTGAGCTGTGCAAGCGCAGCTCTGTTTACATTCTGGCACAGATTCCCCTGGGATGACTGAACTTGTGACATCTTCCTATGCTGACCAATCAAGATGGCTGCAGCCCAGCACCTGGAAAAAGTACCCGATAGAAGATGTGTGAACTGTGGGACATCAGACCATTGAAGGAGTGGTACGTATTGGGGACTATTAGTTCCACTTTCATTTAAATGCCACAAAATGATGTTTCATTCAGCTCTATGTGTCGCAACGTGCTGTGATGTGTAAAAATGCAACCTGTGCTACTTGTTTTCAGCGCACACCTATGCAGTGCATTCTTGTGAACTGATTCAATTGCAAAGGAAAAATTCAAGATACTAACTATAACAAAGACATCAATAACTTGGCCCCCAGCTACATCATAACCTGGTCTCAAAATACCAACCAAATCATTCTCTCCGCTCCTCCCAAGACCTCCTGCTCCCTAGCTTCCTTGTCACCTCATCCCACGCTCACCTAGAGGACTTCTCCAGAGCCTCTACCATCCTCTGGAATGCTCTACCCCAATCTGTTCTGCTATATCCTACTTTGTCCACTTTCAGACGATCCCTGAAAACCCTCCTCTTCAAAGGAGCCTATATGGCCCCCACCTAACAACTGTACATTTATTTTCTCCATCAGCCGATCCTCTCCACGGTTATTACCTCTTGTATCTCTTGACCTTCCCTCTTAGATTGTAAGCTCTAACGAGCAGGGCCCTCTGATTCCTACTGTGTTGAATTGAGTTGTAGTTGTACTGTCTGCCCTCATGTTGTAAAGTGCTGCATAAACTGTGCTATATAAATTCTGTATAATAATAATAATAATAATAATAATAAAATTGCCTTGTCGTTGCATTGGGTATTGCTGCCCAGTGCAGCCCAAAGGGGTCCGTGTGAACAAACCCTAACTCCAAACATTTTTTTTTGGAAAGAATGTGGGAAATTTAAATTTCTGTTAGGTTTATATTTCTGTCAGTGACCTCCTTGGGGCCCTTATCTTCCTGTTCCTCCCATGCAAGAAATGATGCAGCAGTTGTCAAAAAAAGCTTTCAATGCGAGTTTTGTCTGGGATCCAAACATGGTGGATAAAAAAATCAATGACTTTTTTAAAAAAAATAAAAAAAAAATAAGATTTTTTAAAATTTAAATTGGATTTATTTTTTATCAAATTTATTTTAATGAAATGCTTTTGGAGTAAACATCTAAAGATAGTTTTCTGTTTAGGATACATTAATAATTTAGTTTATTCAGCATGAATGATTCATGCTGTATATTCTGCAATATTTACATTTTTGGAAAACTCATTTAATGAATCCAAGCTCTGCAAGCTGGGATAACATGCACTGCATTGATGCATTCACACAATGTCACAGTAACCATGTTTTACTAACCTGACAGCTTACTATTCTAAATAGGAAACCTTCATTTTGTTAGCAAATATTAAAGATTCTAACAGCAAAAATAAGTCCTTACATTTAAAGAGCGCCTGTCATTTCAGATCCATCATGGTAGCGCCTGTTATCGGGCATTCCCCCACCTGCTGCTGCCACGTCCCTCACCTTGCTGTGTCACTGCCACATCACCAGCCGTCCCATTAAAGTGAATGGGACTGTCGGTGAGTCAACAGCGGGTCAAAGGAGGAGCCGCTGCAGGACAGAGATGACCGGTGCTCTTTAAAAATTGTGATTTAAATCAAGCCTTTTTACTAGTGATTTAAATCAAATGCACCCTGGTTGCGGAGACTTCCTATCACTTCCTGTCCTCATGGGAAGTTAAAGGAATTTTTCCCAATAAAACAGTTTTGGACGGATTTGGGCTTTTAGTTGCATAAATTGACTTTTACATACGGACAATAATCAATAATATAATGTGCATAAGGAAAAAACATCCGATAAAACTTTTTCATGACTTGAAAGCATTTTTTCAATCTCAAATATCAGCCAGTTATGCGAAATGAAAACATCTCTGGCATTAGGCTTCAGTGAGCTGACCGCACTGTGTTCCTTCCCATATGAAATGACAGGAGTACGGCTGGGAGTGTAATGAGTGGGGCGTTTCTTCCTTAAAAATATTGTCATTAAAAAAAGTCCCTTGCTCCCCGTCTTAGCAAGCTGATAGGCGTGGCAGAACCAAAATAGATTTTTCTTCTAATTGAATTTAATTAATAATTTCTAAGTGGAACTTTAGCCTATGGAAATAAAATTGGCAGACAGGCAGCTATTTTAATGCAGAACAGACAGGCTTTGTCTCTTCTGCATTAAAGCTTACTTTATCTGTACAGTCAGGGCCGTCTTTAACACAGGACAAAAGGGGCAGCAGCCATTGTTGTGGGGCCCAAGGCAGCTTCTCCTTGAGCCTGCACTGCCCACAAATAGTTGATAAGTGGATGTGGGAGGGCCCAATAAAAGTTTTGCCTATAGTTCTATTTAAAGTGGAACAATACTCACCTGAGCTCCAGCGAAGTGGCGTCCTCAAGCTGACATCTGTGGGTGGCTGGATCCAGGTGTTGATCGCCAGCCGCTGTCATTGGCCTGCCGGGGGTGACATCAGTCAGATTTGGCATTGCCAAATTTGTACAGTGAGCTTTGTATGCCCGGGTCACTGTACACAGGGCCGTGTTTAATATTGATTAGACCCTGGGCAAACATTTTTTTTCATTTTGCATATTAAAAGAAAGGGCTATAACCCCTGTAAGTTTTTTTATTTTATTTTGCCTTCTGTATCCCACTGGGTAGATTTCCCTTCAGTTCCTGCATCATAGCCAAAACAGGAAGTGAGAGGTAATCCCTGCAAAAGAAGGGAATCCCTTGGGGACCCCCCAAGTCACCAGAACTAGTGTCCCCATTGGAAGGTTTCCCCTCTATTACTTATCTGGGGACAACCGGAATTTGGGATTTTATTTTACTTTGACAGTCAATGATAATGGTAAACAGGACAAATAGAGAGGGTGAATCTCAGGACACAATAATAAAATCTGACAGGTGTTCTAACCCCTCTCCACTCCATCCAAAACTAAAAAAAAAAAGTTTTGCTTTTAGTTATAGTTTAAAGCGGAGCTCCGCCCAAAAGAGGAAGCTCCGCTTGTCTGCCTCCACCCCCCCTCCACTGCCACATTTGGCACCTTTTTGGGGGGAGCGGGTAATTGGTTTTGACAGTATTTGTAGCTGCTGACTTTTATTTTTTTAAGAGGAAGC
Source organism: Glandirana rugosa (assembly GCA_018402905.1). Lineage (NCBI taxonomy): Eukaryota > Metazoa > Chordata > Amphibia > Anura > Ranidae > Glandirana > Glandirana rugosa. The sequence continues at coordinate 380,208 of BLSH010014141.1, read as the reverse complement.
CTGGAGCTCCACTTTAATGTAAGAATGTGTTTTGGTTTGCAGGTCATCGGTATACAGTATATTCGGTATCTACGCATAAAAAATAAATAAATAAAAGAGTTGAATCTTGGGAATCCCCCAACTAAACAAAAAATGGTGGTGCTTGTCAATACGTAAAAGGGTAGGTGTCACCAGAAACAAAATAAACAAAAGAAGAAAAAAAGGCACAGACACCAGGCCAGCTACCGCCCAATATAATGACTATCAGTCACTGCTCTTTGCTCTACCCCTCCAGTGCTCACTGGATGGCCGGGCCGTGGAGAGGGCGGAAGCGGCTGCCAGTCAGGAAGCTGGGTTGATACAAAGTATAAAAACGTTCTAGAGAGGCCAACCATAGTGTATAACCATATGAGGTGGTGCCAGCATAACACAATTTAGGTAGGGTGTGACCAGAAATACTTGTATCAATAAAAAAGGGAGAAAAATGGAACATACACCCACACGGCTACCTCTTCAAAAAGGTTTATTAATTATCAAAAAGGAATACAAATAAAACCATTACTTCATAGATCCTACCACCCACCCTCCAGCCACTGAACCCCTCCAAGCAGTGTTAGGAAGATAGCCTCTTGGCTGTTTCCGGCTCTCCGTGCGCGCCAATAGCGGCCATTTAAGCAGGACAGCACCAGGAAGCAAGTGCTGTCCGTTCTACAGCGTTCCAGTACCCTGTGACCCGTGAGCTACTCTAAGTGACTTCCTGTATCCTGTGACCCCGGCTCCCCTTGGACTTTGTTGCTATCTGCCTGCCCTGACCTCTGGCCTGTCTACGACTACTCTTTGCCTGCTCCTTTGTACCTTTGTTGCCCGCACGTTGCCGACCCTGCCTGAACTCGACCAACCCCTGCCTGATCCTTCTGTACTTCACCGCCAGCCTGTTAACGACCCGGCCTGCATCACTACTCTTCTGTTACATGAGCTCCAGTGGATTCTCAGGTGCCATCAGAGACTGTATCCAGCCCTCGTGTCCCCCTGTGCTCCAGGATTCCCTGTCTCCACTACCAGGGGTCCTTTAACCAGGGCCGCAAGAGAGGTTGTCCCCTGCACAAGTCAGACTCGACCACCAGGTACGTGACAAGCAGCCTCCACATGACTGAGCACCTGATGCTCTCCCGCACCCATCTAGACCCCCCACCCAAATACCCATTGCCCCACAGGAGCTGGGAAACCCGCTCTCCCCTGCTTAGCCTCCTCTAACCTTCACATAAATGTACCTATGAAATATAGTCAATCCTGACCAGTGAGGTATATCCTGGACCAATTCTAGCTCCCTTTAAGGGGGTTCAATATCCTAAATAGGAGGCCAAATGCTAGGTAAAGGCTAAGGCATACATCACAGACCCTATGCTCACACTAGTGGATGGCACCCCACCCAACATTATTGTTGCGATCCTCTCAGAGACTGGAGCAGGTCTGCGACATCAGCCGACAGAGGACTTTAGCCCACTATCAGCTGATTCTGGGTCACAGGTATCGTGAAATAAGTGCACTCTTGTGACCCACAGGAGAAGTATGACCAAACAAGCTTTGGCCATACTACCCTTTTAATGAGATAAAACATGGGAAACGTACATGTATTGCATGGATGTACTGCAGATTTTTTTTTTATTTGTTTTGACATACACTTTATCTGAAGAACATTGTTCCTACAGTTTCCATACGCAGCACCCAATATCTCAACATTAATGGCCACAATATACACATCAGACTCTTATGCCAACATAAAGGAATGAAACAGGTTATGAGTATGTGTGACGAAACACGTATGGCGGAGCGATGTGCAGATGTCATCACGTGTTCCCAGAAATGCAGTGTAAATTTGCTGTATGCTGGCCGGCGAGGATTTTAATACGTTGTACATATTTTATAGTGCAACTTTAATTATACAATAAAGTATACTAATAGGTTTTTACACTATGTGGAGCTTTCTCTTTTATTCCTGCAATGACCCCATGGAGATGATGTTGAGATGACCACTACAGCCTAAACTCCTGTCTGTGAAGGAACATCTCTGGGAAATACCCTGGCCGGGTTGTTTGGCCACAGGCTCTGCTGACCTCTTTAATTAGAGGGTCCTATGAAGTCGGTAAGCCTGCACTCTCTATTAAGGTGGTGGTGTCATGGCTTGGCGGCTGCAATGGTTTTCTTTTGGTGTCACGGCTTGGCGGCTTTGCACAATTTTTTCTTTTCTGTATCCTGACTTTTCTTTGTGTATCTATCCCTAAATAGGGAAAACTTATATGGACACTCTTATTAATCATTATTATACAGAATTTATATAGCGCCAACAGTTTACGCATCGCTTTACAATATAAAAAGGAGACAATACAGTTACAATACAATAAAATACAAGAGGATTAACAGGGCCCTGCTCAGAAGAGCTTACAATCTAATAGGTGGGGCAGGGGGTACAAAAGGTTGTAGCTGTGGGGAATGAGCTGATGGAAGTGGTAAAAAAGATTAGTTGGAGGGGTGATAGGCTTCCCTGAAGAGATGAGTTTTCATGGATTGCCTGAAGGTAACAAGAGTAGGAGATAGCCAGACAGGTTGAGGTAGAGAGTTCCAGAGAATGGGAGAGGCTCTGGAGAAATCCTGGAGACGAGCATGGGAGGAGGAGACAAGGGATCTTGAGAGCAGGAGGTCTTGGAGAGGAGTGGAGAGAATGATTTGGTTGGTATTTTGAGACCAGGTTAGTGATGTAGCTGGGGGCTAATAGATATCTAATAGATGTCTTTGTAAGTTATGGTTAATATCTTGAATTTTTCCTTTGCAATTGAATCAGTTTTTCCATAATGCACTGCATAGGTGTGCGCTGAAAACAAGTAGCGCAGGTTGCATCTTTACACATCACAGCACGTTGCAACACATAGAGCTGAATGAAACATTATTTTGTGGCATTTAAATTAAAGTGGAACTAATAGTCCCCAATACTTACCACTCCTTCAATGGTCTGATGTCCCACACTTCACACTTCCCACGTCTTCTACCGGGTACTTTTTTCAGGTGCTGAGCTGAAGCCATCTTGATTGGCCAGCATAGGAAGACGTCACAAGTTCAGTCATCCCAGCAATGGTCATCCCAGGGGAATCTGTACCAGAATGTAAACTGAGCTGCGCTTGCACAGCTCAGTGTACATGCTAAATGTAGCCATGGCCCCGACCTCTGAAGAGCTGATGGTGTACTTCAAGGTCAGAGAGAGCTGACATCCATCCTCACAGTGTGGGTTACTAGGCATAGTGGGTGCAGATAGAAGAATTGAGTTGGTTGCCAGACATTCTGATGTCCTATCCAAGCGCCTGCATCATCCTGCTTTTAGCCCTGATGAAGGGGGAGGGTTGAGCCTCCGAAACACGTTGGCTGTTCCATAATAATAAAAAATCTTTTAAAAGTCTGTGCAAACTGGTGTGGTGCTCCCATCCTTTCAAAACTCCAGAAAGACCCCACAGTTGCTGGAGAGCAGCCTCTATGACTTTGAACCATCTATTCCACCAAAACACATCCACATAAGGTTCAGCACTCCTACATCACGAAGATTGGGAGGAGTGGAGAGGGGCAGATTTGTGAATGGCTTTGTATGTTGTGGTTAGTATTTTGAATTTAATTTGCTGGGCGATTGGGAGCCAATGTAGGGATTGGTGGAGAGGGGTGGCAGACCCTGAGCGGTTGATAAATCTGGCAGCAGCATTTATAATAGACTGAAGAGAGAATAGTCTATGGAGAGGGAGGCCAATGAGAAGGGAGCATTATTGTTTTGTAGCGTGGCTCTTTTTTGACATTTTATAGTTCATGAATAACATCTATACTGTATTGTTATCTTGCAGCCCTCTACAATACCAACAAAATTAGAAAAGGCTGTAAAAGTGGAGTTACCCTTTAAATGTGTCAGGTTTTGAGGCTACAAATGTTTAAATACATGTGCAGCAGGAAAAACTCTGAACCCGTTGGAACAGACTATGGCTACCCATGTGCGGCCTATGTCCTTCTATCTATAGCTTTAAAAAGCTTGGGTGGCAGCCCAGGTAGCGTTGTGGGTGTAGCTCAGGCCCAGACATGCCAGTCCAGACTGGGCAGCTCTTGGGAGGATTTGGGTTCTGGCTCCATTTTAGGGCAGGGCTGACTGACTCAGGAGCACGGCGGCAAGAGATCCACCTCAGCACTCGGGAGGAAGTGTTGAAAATCTTGTATCGTCAGCCTTTGCAACCCGACCACAAGTCTCAGCACGCTCCATTAAGGTTAGAATAAGGTTAGCTGTATCTTACTTCCTTGTTCAGCGACGCACTTTTTTTTTTCTTCTACTCTATTAGGTGCCCTTATTATGCCAATGAGTTGTTATGGGTACAAACAGCTGCCGGGGTAATGTGTATATCGCACCAGCTACTGTATATCACCTTGAGTCATCTCACAGGTTGGACAGACAGTCACCAACGCTGCTACTCACGCAATTCTCTCTGTCAAGACTTGTAGCAGACATCAGCTCAATCCCCCATCTGATAGGAAAGATAAAATTCATTTTTTTTTCACGTTTGGAATAACAAAAAAAGCATTAAGTAACTTAAAATAGAAGACGCCGTTCTGTGAACACAAATGAAAACATTGATGCTATCTCTGTTGCTCTGATGCCTGTAAGTGAGGCACAAAACAATCTGTAGTGAACTAGCAATAAGACTGGCGTTGGCATATGGTCAGCCATCTTGGTCAGTTAAGGCCACAATGACCACAAACACTTGTGTAATTAGACAGCAAAAGGAGAATCAGAAGACTGACCAACCCACCCCTTGGTCACTCTGCTCTCCTCTGCTATCAGCTTCCTCCTTCAACTGCAGCACCACTGACTGCCTCCTTGTGCTGCTTCTTTCTTTTCCAGCCTGAGCTCTGCTGTTAAAGTGGAATTCAAGCCAACGCTAATTATTCATAAAAATGTTCCCTCTCCCCTCATCTTACCTATCCTGCCTACCATATGTAAAAAAGATGTGTATGATTGCCTTCTTTTAGTCCTGTCATGTGATCCTGCAGCTCCGGCTACTCTGTGCCATGGAGCTTTTGATAATGGCTAGGAATTCCAGAAGCTCCCATGGTCCTTCCCTGCAGCCAATGCTCATCTACAGAGGAGAGGCAGAGCTGCAGGATAACATGACCAGAATAGAGCGTGCTAAAAAAAAGGTAAGTATACAGATCTTTATCTTCTACAAATGTCACTTGTATGACTTCAAAGTTGCACCGACCTTGGCATGCAACTTTGGATGGGTGCAACTCGGATAAGACTTTGGCTTTGACCAGTGATAGTGGACAACTGTGGCACAACTGTTGCACTGTATAACATTAAGGCCTCATACACACGGGCGTTTGCAGAAAAATAAGCAAAACGCCGGGCCTGACGTCAGGGGAAAAAACTGACGTTTTGCTTGGCGTTTTGCATTGACGTCAATGGACGTTTTTTCACGCCAGCTTTTTGCGGCGTTTTCTGCCTCTATTCAAAATCAATGGTTCCCTATAGGAGCCCATTGATTTGAATAGAAGCCGCACCAGAAGTCGGATCGCGGCGATCCGACTTGCGGCGCGACTTGTGTGCCGTGTCTTAAGGGGGAACCCCCCGCAAAAAAATTTGCGTGGGCCCCCCCCCCCCCAGAGCATACCAGGCTCTTCAATCTGGCAGGGATTTTAAGAGGAGACCCCACGCCGAAAAAAAACGGCGTAGGGTCCCCACAAAATCCATACCAGACCCTTATCCGAGCACGCAGCCTGGCAGGCCAGGAAAGGGGGTGGGGACGAGCAAGCGCCCCCCCCCCTCCTGGACCGTACCAGGCCGCATGCCCTCAACATGGGGAGTATGGGTGCTTTGGGGCAGGGGGGGAGCTGCGCCCCCCACCCCAAAGCACCTTGTCCCCATGTTGATGGGGACAAGAGCCTCTTCCCGACAACCCTGGCCATTGGTTGTCAGGGTCTGCGGGCGGAGGCTTATCGGAATCTGGAAGCCCCCTTTAACAAGGGGGCCCCCAGATGCCGGGCCCCCCACCCTATGTAAATGAGTATGGGGTACATCGTACCCCTACCCATTTACCTGGGGGGAAAAAGTGTACAAAAAAAAAAACACGACACAGCTTTTTAAAATATTTTATTAAATCCGCTCCAGCATCTTCTCCCCTCTCTTCTTTCTTCGGCTCTTTTGCGGGGTCTTCTGTCTTCTGAGGGGTCTTCTGCGGGGTTCTTCTGCGGGGTTCTTCAGCTGTTTTGCTGCTGTCTCCCCGGCTTCCTTCTCCCGCCGCTGCCGCTGCTTCTTCTCCCTCTTCTTCTTCTTCTTCCCCTTCTTCTGGAGCTGTTGACTCGTCGCTCTCTTCCACTCGAATACCGGGTCCGTGCTGCGCGGTTGCCTTATATTGGAATGGGGGCGGGACCACACGATGACGTCATCATTAGCCCCACCCACATGATGTCACATCCTGGGGCGGGGCATCGCATCACAGCCGCGATCCGACTTCTGGTGCGGCTTCTATTCAAATCAATGGGCTCCCATAGGGAACCATTGATTTTGAATAGAACGCCTAACGAGGCTTAACGCTGTGTATATAACGTTAAGCAACGTTATTGAGCGTTTTGCCGGCCCGGCGTCAAGAAACGCCATGACGCTGCAGCTTCAGAACGCACTGGTCCCGCGTTCTAGCTACAGCTCACTAATGCCGATGCCCTCTACTGCCCACAAACGCCGGCGTTTTTAGAGGGCCATTGACTAACATGGAGAGCTGGAAAAAAACGCCTACAAACGCCGGCGGCCAAAACGCCCGTGTGTATGAGGCCTTAGGGACAACTTTTAAGGGTTTAGGCCCGGTTCACACTGGTGCGACCTACGTTCTGACTTTGAGAGCACATGTTGCATGATGTGTATAAATCAATGATTCCCTATGAGAGCCGTCTTAACTGGTCCGACTTGTGTCAGTCCAACTTTGGAAAAAAAGGTTCCTGCACTACTTTGGTCCGATTTCAGCCTATTGAATATCATTGAATTGGTATCCAAGTCGGATCAGCATCTTAAATGATCTGACTTCTGACATACGATTTGTGCTCAGGGGCAATGTTAGCACTGCAAAATGTATTGAAAAAAAAAAACACAAATCAATACCAGACCCAAGGTTCACTCATCTCAAGTCGCATTCTGTTCATTAAAGTCTGACCCATGTTTGACCGATGTTGCGGGACAAAGTTGGATCGGAAGTCGTGGGACTTTCATGTTGGAGCAATGTGAACCCGGCCTAACATTGAAGTCTATGGCCCTTGCATGAAAGTTGGACCAAAGTAGTGCATGAACTACGTTGAAGTTGCTGCAACTTTAAGTCACACATATGTGAATGGTTATCATTGGAAAACACGGGGAACGACTTTGATGACCACAGTTGCATGACAAGTCGCACAAGTGCCAAAAATATGAATGCAGTTCACTCGCTAGGAGGAGAACTGGGGGATCTAGAATGGAAAAGGACCTAGGTGTCCTAGTAGATGACAGGCTCAGCAATGGCATGCAATGCCAGGCTGCTACAAGCAAAGCCAGCAGAATATTGGCATGCATTAAAAAGGGGATTAACTCCAGAGATAAAACGATAATTCTCCCATTATACAAGACTGAGGCCGTATCTTGAGTATTCCGTCCAATTCTGGGCAGCACTTCTCAGGAGGGAACTGGAGAGGGTCCAGAGAAGGATAAGAAAATGAATAAAGGGACTGGAGGATCTCAGCTATTGGGAAAGATTACAAACATTGAACTTATTCTCTCTGGAGAAGAGACGCTTGAGAGGGGATATGACTTCAATGTACAAATACCATGGTGACCCCACAATAGGGAAAGAGCTTTTCCATGAAAGGGAATTTAAAAAGACACGAGGCCATTCACTAAAATTAGAAGAAAAGCGGTTTAACCTTGAACTGTGTAGAGGGTTCTTTACTGTAAAAGCAGTGAGGATGTGGAGGTCTCTTCCATAAGCAGTGGTTTCAGCTGGGAGCATCAATAATTTAAAAAAACAAATATTAGATGGGCACCTTAACGACCACAATATACAGGGGTATACAATGTACTATTAACATAACAGCACACACACAGGTTGGACTGGATGGACTTGTGCCTTTTTCCAAACTTACCAACTATGTTACTATGTAAGTGTGAATGGAGCCTTAATGTTTAGTGAGAATACAAAGATACAGCATTGATCAAGAAAACTGCACGGAAATGTACAATAAAATGAAAAAGACACAGATTGGGTAGGCGGATTTTGTAAATAGCTAGAAATACACAAGAAAGAATAATATACGCAGGATACATACGAGGCAGGACCTGCAAACGGAGGGGAGCTTTGAATTACACAGAACGGTCAACAGGGAAGGGATTTTGCGAGAAAGGAGAGGGAGAGAGTTTCCAATAAGAGAAAAAGGGCTTTAACAAAATGGCGGCTTTCAGCAAGAAGAAACAGGAGCAATGCTGGAGGTAATTTACAGCACACACTAATCTTGCTAGCATAATTATTCATGTGGAATGTATGTTCTTTTGTTAAAGATCATTATTAAATGGTTATGGGTAAAGTAACTCCCCAAGCTCTGTTTCATGTTTATACTGACAGCGCAGTACGGGAAATAACACAGGGGTAGCTGCCATGATGTAGTAAAGCTGTATCACCTTACAGGATAATCATGTAATTACAGAGCACCAGCATTAGAACATTGTGGGCAGAAATGAAGACGCGGTAGCCTTGTTGAGATGGCAATGTGACTACATGGGCTGGATGGCAAGAGTACATCTAATGACTTTGTTACACTTGGGCTGGGTTGAAGCTAGCATTCTGACATCCTCCAGGCTACCACTGTGTGTTGGTGGGATATTAGTCTGTGGGCATGCAGAATCAATTCTGCCTGCCAATTTCAATTACTTCTGGGCCAAAGCATGAATGTGGGTACTCAAAGCCTGTGTGCATGATTATCAACACAGGAGCACAGAAACCCATAGAGCTGGGGTCAGCAACCTGTAGATTGCGATCTACTAGTAGATCGTGGTCCGGTGGCTGGTAGAACTTGGTCTGGGTTTGTTGACCTGCCATTCCAGAGCATCAAGCAGAGTGCAATGCAGAGGGACTTCTTGTAAAGTTAAAACTGTAGTAGGGACCAAGAGCCATATAAGCCAATGTCCCCTCTGCAGTGCCGGCTCCTATTCCTTGCAGAGTGATATTAACTGCACTCCACCTCTTATCCCGGCTAAAGGTGCCAGTAGCAGGAAAGAAGAGATCTTCAGGTCGATGTGAAGCAATACACCGGGCATAATGGTATAGGTCTGCTTTCACACTGATGTGCTGCGGTTTACCCACACCGTGGGTGCAGTGCATTGTACCTGCAGCTTTCCTGTGGGTTTGCCATAGACTTATATTATATCCTGCTGTTTTACCACCCCCTAACTTTAGGTGTGAAGGAGCACAAGTGCTGCTCCTCTGGAAAGTAATCCGAGTGTGTGTTGATAGGTGGTGAGGAGGGGATATGGTGCCTTCTCAACACCTGATTTAAACCCATGATTGCCGTGAAATGTACGCATTTGGGACACAGTAGTTATGCAATTAGAGCTTTAAATCAGGTGTGTGGAGGAGACACTGTGCCCGGTGATCTTTGACTTCTCCTACGTTGTTCAGGTAGATCTTCACCTCTGTAAGGTCGCCTACCCCTGCTATAGAGGGCGCAACTGTTGTGCTGTAGGATGGTCATGGCTGTCATTTTTTTATTCTCCTGAAGACTAAACTGGTTTGGGATTATGGTTTAGACGCATACCAGTTACACCAAGGAGACCTGGCAGGATACAAATCCGAGAGCTGTCACAGTTGACTTGTTCTTCATCTTTTCTCACTACCTAAATGAGACCCTGACTTGAAACAACTATGACGTTCCAGGATATTGATCGGCCGCCGTAAGGAGAAGGAAGACATTCATGGCATCTCCAGCCAAAACATTTTATTTTTTGTTTCGGATAGAGAAAGGAGGACCATGTTTTTACTGTGTTCTGTGCCCTGGTTGGGGAGATCTCCCGGCACTTCCTGACCCAAAGACACAATAGAAAGGAGGCGGAAATCTCCGCTATATGATGAGAAAACCTTCCTCAGATCATTGTAACCCAGAATAAGATTTCCCCTCGTATCTTGTTCTGGTGACAACTGCAAAATGTTGAATTTCCCATCTGGTGATATTTGGTGACGATGGTCATCTATGCAGAGAGGGGGAATCTCCGCAGCCGGGCCACAGATATAAAAAAAAAGGAAATAAATCCTTACAGATATTTTAGAGCTTGTTCACACTTGAGATGCATTGTATCGCATCCTCACTGCCTGCTTTAACTACTTCAGGTCCGCCACGAAGCAGTTTTACTGCTACAGGGTGGAACCTGCGCGGTAGGTCATGCATATATACCTGATCCGGCACTTCCGGGTAGCGGGTGCGCATGCATGCCACCGCTGGCTCGCACACGCTGTGATCACACGGCCGGTTCCGCAGACTCGATGTCCACCAGCACCCGCCGATGATCGAGAAGAGAGGAAGAACGCCGGCCTGCCTATGTAAACAAGGCCGATTGCTGCTCTGACAGGAGGGAAGGTATGGATCCTGTGTCTCTGCAAAGCAGGGAACCAATTCCATGTCTTCCCCTAGTAAAAGCACCTCCCATAGTACACATAAACACAGGCTAGACACACAGTTAACCCTTTGATCGCCCCTGATGTTAACCCCTTCCCAGCCAGTGTCATTGACAGTGCATATTTTTAGCACTACTCACTGTATTAGTGTCACTGGTCCCCAAAAAGTGTCAAAAGTATCAGTTAGTGTCCAAATGTCCACCACAATATCGTAATATAATATTACAACAAAAACAAATAAATAAATAAAAATATCCCATAGTTTGTAGATGCTATAATTTTTGTGCAAACCAATCAATATATGCTTATTGGGATTTTTTTTACCAAATATATGTAGCAGAATACATATTGTCCTAAATTGTAGGAATTCGATTTTTTACATTTTTTTTATTGGATACGTTTTATAACAGAAAGTAAAAAATATATTTCTTTTCAAAATTGTCGCTTTTTTTTTTGTTAATAGCCCAAAAAATAAAAACCGCAGAGGTGATCAAATACCACCAAAAGAAAGCTCTATTTATGGGAAAAGAAGGACAACAATTTTATTTGGGTACAGCGTTGCATAACCGCGCAACTGTCAGTTAAAGTGACACAGTGCCGTATCGCAAAAAATGATCTGGTCATGAAGGGGGCTCAAGTGGTTAAACCCTGCCCTAGTGTGTTGTAGCCATCTTGAAATGTACGTGTTTGCGGGGCACTTGCCGAGTGGCCCCATTCACTTAAATAGGTTGTGCATGGTGGGAACTTTGCCTGCGGAAAGTGACAGGGGTTATAATTCCCACCATGGCCGCAAAGCAAGCCTTCATGGCTGTGGCATGCGAAGGGGGGAGGGGTTGGTAAAATCAAGACTCAACTGCAAGGTTTTGTTACCCCTCAACTGCTAGTGTGAACGAGCCCCATCAGCTCAACTTGGGGCTCAATGCTTTTCCGCTCCCCTCTTTGAGATCTCCCTAGCGATATTTTATAATTTTTTATTTTATTTTATTTACCTTTAACTTATGTCTTCTGGCCAGCCACTTCATACGCTGGGTCCTCTTCCTCTTCAGTCTTCTCCAGTGGTGGATGGACCAGGATGGACCAGGGGGCTGGACTATGATGGTCTGAACTCACAGACTTTCCTTAATCCTTTTGGATTGAGTTACGCCAGGTGTCAATCATGCCGGAAGCCTGAGGGCATCTTGTGGTGGAAAAAAGGTATTGCATGGGGACAGCTCTGAATTAAAGGTGAGCATTGCAGCATTTGCTACTTTTTAAAAAAATAAAACCTTAGGGACATTTAAAAGAAAAAAAGAACAAAAGTTTAGCTTTAATCTGCTCCAAATAAAAAAAAATCTAGTTGCTTCCATTTTTTTCTTTTGTTAGGCTGTTTGGGTTTTTTGTAAGCAGGCCAAATTCTTGATTTTAGCATAAAAAGATTTGCTATAGTAAGCAGGGTTGGACCTGGGAGCAGACCCGAACACTAACCCAATGCTTATATTTTAAAGCAATGTTTTAGTTTTTATAGACATAAAAGCCAAACCAAATATAAGAGCCTTTGGGTGACCCAGCCCTACGCACACCCGTCCTGCAGTTGCTTTGTGCTAAAAACACCCTGAAAATGATTTCCGTTTTAATTAATGAAAATTATAGTACGGTGTGATGACAATGTCAACATGGCCAAGATTCTCGTCAGTACAGCCATGATGTACCCAGAGTACTGGGCTTGTCCTGATCATGAAAATAATCATATAAATAATAACACAGTTGGGAGATATAAAACATCCCAATGTTGTGTTGCTACCTTTTCAGCTAATTTTAACAAGCTGCTGTTCACGACGTACTATTTATATTTTATAGAGGCTGGTTCTGAAGGTTATTGCTGACATATCTGAATATATAAATCCTAGGAAGCTCAGTGATGTTGCTTGCAGATTCCCTGCTTTTATGGACAAATGCCCAGCCGCTACCTCCTGCCCCACACACTTCACTGGCCAATAGGAATGTGCAGGAGACAGAAGTTGTAGGCAATCTTCTGCACATCAGGACAAAGGTTTACCAGCAGGTACAGTCAGAGTTTTGGCAACATATTGAAAGTACTTGCACTTTATAACTGCAGCAGGTTTTCTTAAAGCGAAACTAAAGTCCCCATACTAACCTGTCCAGCGGTCCTGCGCAGGCGCCGGCATCTTCTTCTGTGTGTCGGTTTCTGGGCCTCTTAAAGGGGTTGTAAACCCCTGTTTTTTTGTTTTAAATAAAAATAACAAACATGCCTATACTTACCTGCTCTGTGCAATGATTTTGCACAGAGCACCCCCGATCCTCTTCTTCTGGGGTCCCCCGCTGGTGCTCCAGGCCCCTCCTCTTCATCGGGTGCCCCCACAGAGAAGCGATTTCCCTGGGGGCACCTGTGCGGGCCCTTCCCGTGTCCTGCTGCTACTTCCATTGACACAGACAGCGGGATTCAGCCCCGCCCCCCACTCCAGTGTCACTGGATTGGACTGACAGCAGCGGGAGCCAATGGCTCCTGCTGCTATCAATCTGTCCAATGAGGAGAGCAATAGCAGCTGGAGCAGCTGCGCTTGTGCACATCGCTGGATTGAATGGGGCTCAGGTAAGGAAAAGGGGGATATGGGAGGGAGCTGCAGCACAGCAGGTTTTTCATATTAATGTATAGAATGTATTAAGGTGAAAAACCCTGAGGGTTTACAACGACCTTAATGGACTAGCAGTAGATGATGTCATTCCTGCGTGCGCATGCGCAGGAGGTTGTCATCCCGGCACTCGGAGAACGGTCCGGCACTGTAAGCTGAGCTGCGCGTGCACAGCTCAGTTTATAGTCCTGGAGGAGATGGCAAGCAGGCAGGTAGGGGCACTGTCTCTTCTGCAATAATAGCCTGCCTGCTCGCAGTTTCTTACAGCAGGACTTAAAGCGGACCTTCACCCTCCTGCAGTACTCTCCTCCTCTCTATCCCTCCCCCCACCGCAGCACTGATATCAGGGTTTTTTTTGTTGTGGTTTGTGTACTTTTTTGCTTTAAAGGCTCATCACGCCCCCTTCCAGAATTTGCCTAGGCGAATGACGCGGTGCCCCGGGGGCCTCCTAGGATGCATGATGCGCAGTACCATTCACTAAGGAGGAGGGAGGCGGTCTTAGTGGCGCCTGCACCCGGAGGAGCCAGCAGCTGTCACAGGCAATATTCTTACTGTGCAGAAGACAGTAAAAGGTAGGCAGGGGAAAAAATGGGAGGGAGGAAAAGGTTAAAGTTCCTCTTTAAGTTCTGCTTTATGATTATGTTTATGACAGAGTCTCTTTAAAGGGAAGGTCCTGGAAACATATAAAAAGAAATTAATAATTTAAAATTTATATTTAGCAAACAATGAGCTTAAACCAGAATGTTTATTCACTTTGTTTAACTATGGATAATGCACAGGCCTCTAAAATCCATATCCAGCTTTGCAGAGTCACAAGATGGTACTTCCTGTGGATTTTTGTGTATAACTGCTCTCTCCCTGTCTATGTCCTGTATCTCCAATAATGTTCAAGTTTTCAAAGCAAGCCTGAATCTGATTGGGTTGCTGTAATTTAGAAATTTCCTAATACCGACTCTTTTTTTTTTTTTTTTTACAAAAAACATTCAATCTGTATGAGACAGCAAGGCTTCTCCAGCAGGGAACATTTTTTTCCTGTGGGGATCCCAGACCACCATATTACTGGCAAGGACTGGGGGGAGGCTGGTGCACTGCTTGGATGAAAAACTAATGCTGGTAGGCTGTGCATCTGGTATACATCTCAGTTTAAAGCTCCATTCTTGTACTTCTTTTGGGCGTCAGGCGTTTCGTAATTCTGTTTGTTTGTTTTTACCACGATTCTAAGCACGACAATCGCGGCAGTATCGTGCCGCGATTTGGTGCCATTCAAAATAGAGGGGATCACAAGGGCGTCACACAATTTGGGCGTTTCCAAATAGCAGGCAGAATTATGGCGATTCCGCCTGCAAAACGTAACGCCATGGTGTGAATGAAGCCTTATAGTCAACATTGGCTGGTTTGGCTCTGAGGAGGGGGGTGTGTCCCTCGAAACACGTAAGCCTTGGTTTTGAGGGGTCCATTGAACTGCGGGATGCTGTCCCTGTGCTGGAATGAACACTGTGATATAATGTGTATATAATATAAATGTACCTGTAACTGATAAAAATCATGAGTCATGAGGCTTTCTTTCTTCATAAAAGTAGAGCTTTTTACCTTTGTTTGCTACTGTTTAGGCCTTAAGCAGGACATGCCCCTTGCCTCAAGAACATCCTCCCTCTGTGGGTTCAGAGAGAAAGATCTCTACCTTGGATGGTGAAATGTTTGTGTTATGACTGTTGACCCACTATGACTTTTGTCCTCCACTTAGGCGTACTAAGACACCTGTCGAAATATACAAAGACAATATGGTCTAAATATGCGAAACAAACTATATGACCAAAAGTTTGAGGTCAATTTTAGACAATTGTGACTTTCTACGTTGTGGCAGCAGTGTGGGGAAGACCCTTTTCTGTTCCAGAATGACTGTGCCCCTGTGTACAAATCCAGTTCCATAAAGACATGGTTTGTGATGTGAGTTTGGTGTGGAGGGACTTGCGTGTCCTGCACAGAGCCCTGACCCAACTTAACACTTTTGAGGATGAGTTGGAACTCTGACTGCCAGCCAAGTCTTCTCGTCCAACAGATCATAGCTCTTTTGGCTAAATGGGCATCAATTTCCACATACACATTCTAAAACCTTGTGGGAAGCTTTCCCAGAAGTGTGGAAAAGCCGGAGGGGGACTCCACCTAAGAAGGAAAGTTCCGCCTTTCCTCCTCCTGGCCAACACTTTTGGAGTTTTTTTTTTTTGGGAACGGGGACCTATTTCTGACAGATACTCACTCTGCTTACACTTGGCGATCTAAGTAGAATTTTGGCCTACCCTCCTGCCCGCAACCTCCCGAAACACTTTATAGGTCCCAGGAGGCTGCAGGTCCATTCAAGTACAGTGCGAATCGTGCATGCACAGTGGGGACTTGGCAGCTATGAAGCCGCAGGAAGTCACGGCTTGCTTTCCACACTAGACCAGCCCAGGTGAGGACAGTGTTGGATCCCTAGACTGGTAAGTGCATGTTTAACTACTTCCTGACCGTGCTACAGCATGGTTGTCTAGTTCTGGGAGGGTGTCCATGGACGTCCTCCTAGAACCTCTCCACCTGTGTGCCCCCTGGGGAGCGCATCCGGAACACTCGGTGACCGCTGTGTGCTTCAGACACAGCTAAACACAGCTCACAATAAAGGGCCAATCACAGTGGCCCTTTACCATGTGATCATCTGTGTCCAATCACATGTAAACAGACTTGCCATTTATCGGCAGTCCTTTCCTCACATGCTGTGTCTGTATGAGGAAAGGATTGCCTTTAACCGGCAAGCCTGTCAGCACATTATCAGTGTCCTGATTATCAGTGCAGCCCCATCAGTGCCTCCTCATCAGTGTCCCCTTATCAGTGCCCACTTGTGCCACCTCATCAGTGCAGCCTTTCAGTGCCCATTAGTGCAGCCTATTAGTGCCCATCAACGCACATCAGTGATGGAGAAAAAATTCTTATTTGCTAAATTTTAGGGCTCTTTCACACATGCCTGCCAGTTTTTCTGGCAGACCTGAGCGGACGCTCCATGTACCTCTATGGAGCGACAGATGTCAGTGGTGACATGTCTGCTGACATCTGATCCAATCGACTAAATCCAGACAGATGAAAACCCTATTTTCCATCCGTCTGGTGGATCGGATCGGATGATAACGGACAGGCAGATCCATTTTCATCCAAACCTCAATAGAGGAGAGCAGGGCTCTGACAGGTCCATCTCTGCACAGTGAGCAGAGACTGACCTGTCCTTCGCCAGCTCAGTGGGGATCAACAATCGATCCCTGCTGATCAAGCGGAGTCTGTGAAACGGACATTCAAAAACTAAGAAAAATGTTTTTTTTTTCAACATTTTTGGTCTTTTTTTGTATGTTTAGCAAAGAATAAATACACCCAGTGGTGATTAAATTGCACCAAAAAGAAAGCTCTATCTGTCTCAAAAAAATGATAACAAGATACAGTGTAGTATGACTGTGCAATTGTTATTCAAACTGTGACGGCGCTGAAAGCTGAAAATTGACCTTGGCAGGAAGGGGGTGAAAGAGCCCGGTATTGAAGTGGTTAATAAAAGTCAGCAGCTACAGTATTTGTAGCTGCTGACAATTATTTTTTTTCCAGATCAAAGATCCTCTTGAGCCCATGGTTTTAAAAAGGGATGTCCAACAAGGTCCGATAGGTGTGATGGTCAGGCTTTGGTCACTTTTGTTCCTACGGTAGCACTCAGATTCAGTCTATGCCTGGCAGTGTTACAGATATACTGCTTTCTAGGATACAATGATGCAAACATCATAAACAATAAATAAACAAATACTTCCAAAGCTAAGGCTGCATTCACACAGGGGTGACCCGGCTTCAGTGCGACTTTCCCAGGCAACTTTGCCTGTGGCCAATCAGAGCAGGGAGGTAGGAGGTTGCCCTGGATAAATTATTTTCCTTAAGGGCCGGTTCACACTGAGGCGATCCGACTTTGGGGTGACTTTGCTAGGCGATTTGAGAAGGCGAAGCAGCGCGATTGCGACATGACTTCTGCGCGATATCAGGCGATTTTAGGCGATTTCAACAAGAGTACCTGGGACATGAGAGATGTGTCTTCTGGCAAAATTATGTTCTTCTTCCTGGAAAGTCGCTTCTTCATAGACGGGGATCCGACTTGGAAGCGAACTTCCATTGACTTCTATGGGCTCAATTCGCCTAGAAGCCGCTTGAAAATAGTACAGGAACTTTTTTGGAATTGCTTTGGACTTGAGTAGCGCATATTAAGACGGCTCCATTCATTCCAATGGGATTTCTGAGGTCAGGCGATTTGAGGCGACACAAGTCGGATTGCAAATCGCCTAGGATCGCCTCAGTGTGAACCGGCCCTAACTGTAAAGTCGCTTGATTTTAGATGGGGGATCTGACTTGGAGGCGGCTTCTATTGAATTCTATCGGCACAAGTCGCCTAGAAGTAGTACAGGAACCTTTTCTGGTACATTAAGACGGCTCCCATTCATTTCAATGGGATTTCACACGTCAAGCAACTTGGGGCGACTTAAGGCGGAGCGCAAGTCGCCCCTGTGTGAATGGGCACTTATGGGTGGTAAGATCTGTTAAAATATCTAGGAATAAACATCAAACAAAAATATAGAAAAGATGAAAAAAATATAGGATTCAAAACAAGCACATAAAAATATCATCTACTGTAGACTTTAAAGTTTATTCAGGAGCGAGATTCATAGAATCATCACCTTGTGTATCTTTGTGTCTGACTCAGACGCATTGTTTACCATATCCGTCTATTCCCATGGGGTTTTGTCACAAAGAGTGGCTGACTCAGACATTGCGTGTGGGGACATTTTTCATAGCAGATAACTCAGCAAAGGTACAAAAAATGGGACCATGAGAGCTCATCTGACAGTCCTTTATTGAGTCTAATGTGCTACACTGCAGCACAAACATTTGAAGTGTGATCAGCAAATATCTATGTCTATATACAAGAGTCATATGTGTCGTTTTCCTTGAATCTCCGTGTGCTTTGTATATTTCTTCCAAATCTGTGCAGTAATCCTGAGTGAAACTTTGGGGTTGATTTACTACAGGCAAATAGACCGAGCACTCTGCAAAGTGCAGTAGCTCCAAAGCTTTGTAAATTAGGAAAATCTTCAACTTGTAATGAGTGCCCAATCACGTGCAAGGAAAAAAAAAAAAATGCATGTTTGCTGGCACACGATTGGATGATGGAAGTCAGCAGAGCTTCTGCTTATTTACTAAGCTCTGGAGCAACTGCTCTTTGCAAGGTGCAGTCTAATTACCTTTAGTAAATCAACCCCTTTTCCTCTGTGCAGGAACTTCCTATAATAAAGACCGCTCACTGCTGCTCTCTCTGCTTGTGCAGGGTGACTGGTCTTGTCTCCGCCCCCTCCTGTACTTTTTAGCAAGCATGTAGGCAGGTTGCCTACAGAATTGTTAGTTTAGACATTGGCTGGACCAGGCTGGGGGAAAGAGTTAAAGCAGTTGTCTACCCACAAAAAAAAAAACTGTAAGACACAGGCATAATGAGCTAGTATACAACACTCCTGCATCGCCCCAAAGATGCTGCTTGCAGGACTATTTTTCCTCTCACCGCCCCAGTGTAAAAGCACTCAGACTTTCACAATGGGGTGGATTGGGGGGAGTTTTTCAGGCGCTTTACATGTGCTATTTTTAGCGCTAAAGCGCCTGAGAAACGCCCCAGTGTGAAAGGGGTCTAAGGGGGTAAATCCTTCTGGGGCTGAAGTGGTTAAAGCGATTGTAAAGGTAATTAAAAATAAATAAATAACGAACATGTCTATACTTACCTTCTCTAATTGCACAGAGCAGCCGCGAGCCTCCTCTTCTCGGGTCCCCCACCGCTGCTCCTGGCCCCTCCTCTGTGTCCAGTGCCCCCATGGGGAGCTGCTTCCCATGTGGGCACTCGTGTGCGCTCACTCCTGAGCCCCGCTGCTCGTCACTGGCTTTGATTAACAGCACTGGGAGCCCCAGGATAGCTAGAGAGACCTGGAAGTGAGGGGAGAGAAGAGCTGCAGACGTGCACAGCATTGGATCGAATGAGGGCTCAGGTAAGTAAAAAGGGGGTGAGGGGAGATGCTGATGTCTAAACATTTTTTACCTTCATGCAAAGAATGCATGAAGGTAAAACATGTTTAGGTTTTAAAACCACTTTCAGCCCCGTTTCTCATTAGTGCGATATGGGAACCCTGCAAATCCAATGCAGGTTCCCATATTGCACCCGACTCGCACGGCGGCTCACACTGCCATATGCAAACTGAAGAGAGGTGTCAATACATTGTTAACGACACCCCCTTTTCAGCTCGCATATCTCAGTGCAATCTGAGAGTTCGGACATGAATTGGATTGCATGGGTGTGAACATCCATGCGATCCGATTTTGGTGCGGACCAAAAAAAGGGTCCTGTGCAATTCTGGTCAGAATGCGATTTCAGCCATACTATCTGTATGGCTGAAATCGCATCGCACAGACTTTACGTGTGATTTGCAATGCAGTGCGTTGCGAATCATATACGATATTGCAGAGCACACTGATGTGAACTGGGGCTCAAGGAGAAATATAGCCAAAGCTTGTTTGGCTGTACTTCTCCTATGGATCACAAGAGTGCAGTCCGTTTTGCACTCCTTTGACCCATTTTCAGTGTCACAGAAGTCAGTCTAGGCTCCACGTCATCACGACCACAGAGTCGGGATCTGCCAGATCCCTGGACCGACACCGGGCTCAGCCTCTCAGCGAGCCGCTGAGAGCCTGAGCCGGCCGTTCTGCCCCCTCCACAGCACAGCGCTCCAGTGAGTGGGGAGGGAGCAGAGCAGAGAGTGGTGACTGACAGTCAGCAGCTCCCTGCTCGGGCAACTGTGGGAACCGAGTGATCGACAGTGTTCAATCGCTTGGTTCTCAGTGCAGAGGCACTGGGGGACCGACGCTGCATCCACCTAGATAAGTATGATTCAGGAAAAAAACATACTTTTCTTTTAATGATGGACTCTCACATGACCGCAGTTCCTGCCTGGTCCTGGGCATTGATGAGCGTGTTCACGGCGAAAGGTAACTCCACGTTCAGGGTCACAAGCAGTCTTTATTATCTTGCCGCTTGGCACAGGTTATATATAGCACAGTGGTGGCATCACTGCTACTTTTACAAGGTAATACCTGGGTTTTCAAAGACCACTCGATGCACCATCCAGCTGCAACAGCTGTCAGCCCCTCATTGAGTATTAAAGTATGCCAGCAGTGAGTCTTTATGGAACCCCTGCCTTTCACCCCTACATAGATACCAGAGTCTCCTGCACCAGGGCTAAATGCCCAGTGTGCATGAGGCCCAACAGGTTGTGATGCTCTACCCCTCTCTTCTTCCCCTACCTGTCATGCTTAAACTCTGCTCCAGAGTTTCTTATATGCTGGAAGAAGCAGCCAAATTCTGCAAGCCAGCTTGGCAGTTTGTTTAGTTAGATGACACCCAGGGCGCTCCTCCCTATACTCTGCTACGCTTGCACACATAGACTGAGTCAGCATGGCAGACTCTCCAGGCCAAACACATGACTGTCCCTGGCACAGAACTAAGGATTTCACTAGCACTGAGGAAAATTAAAAATCCTCCTGCGTTATCTGCCATAGTGAAGGTAAAAAATGGAGATAAGTGGAAAGAAGGAAGGATCCTTTCCAAGTTACAGCTGGGAGATGCACAAGGTGTTTTTTTTTTTGCTGAACGGTGCAGTGCCCGTGGCTGCCCCCCCATCACAGTAGGGGAGTCATTATATCACATTGTCCCTGGCAGAGTGTGTTCAGCATCTGCCGCTGCATGCGGGGGGCGGCCAGGCTTGCTGCTTTGCATTTTCAGGGTAACAGCTGCTCTGTATAATTGGAGGAGGCTGATCACCGCAAAATGCTGGCAACACGTGCCCCCCCACCCCACCCCATTGTCTGCTAATACCCAGGCTCCATCACCCCTGGGGAATTCATCATCCCATTCTATTCCTCACCCACACCCCATTAAACTTGGAAATGAAATTCTCCTTCAATAAAAAGTTAATTATCTTTGTGTCTGAGGTTTTCTATAGAGTTTGACTCTGGCGCACCCTCCCCCCCTTTGTGTCAATGGTACAGCCTTTAGAAAAAAAAAAAAATGTAAAAGAAAGGATATTTAATCAGATCCAGCTCATGTACCAAGGGAAGGAGGTGTCAGCTTTGATAAATATTCACATTGAAATTCTGCCCTCCAGACATGAACAGACCCGCAGATATCACCCTCCAAGGACAAGATGCGGCTCTATTACCTTCTAAATGTACTTAGGATACTTCCTACAGGACAATTATTGTAAAATGTCTCGCAAAATGCTGACTCTGCAACCTGCTGGTAAATTGATATAAAAATAACAAAACACACGTACACATAGAATAATCATACTGAAAGAGCAGCATGCATTTCACAAGCTGTACAAACGTCTACACAGCTAAACGTCTTTTAAAGGGATCTTCCACTCACACATAATTCAGCCATTGTGACGTCAGCTGCATGGAGTTTGCATGTTCTCCCTTTGTGGGTTTGTTTGGTACATTGACTTTCTTTTTTTTTCGGCTCCTTGTCTGTCACCTGACAGCCAAGTAGTGAGCCTATTGGTCAGCCATTAAAGTCTATGTGTGTGTGCCTGTTGGGTTGCCACATCATCCCTTTAATCCAGGACACACATTAATTACACAGGTTTTTCTGTGGCTGATTAAGGTGGTAATTCAACTCACTTGGTGCCTTATCTGCATTCAGTTAGCCTCAGAACAACCTGTGCAATTCATATGTGTCCTGGATTAAAGGGATGATGTGGCAACCCTGGCACATACATAGTCTGATTGGCTGCCCTGAGCTCAGGCTCAGTGTGATTGGATGCGGTGGCTGGGGGCGGGTCACTGTGGCGGCGGACGAGACTCCCGCTCCCACAGAGACCCTGACCGGTGACCAACGGACTGATGGGGACAGGCGCTCTCCGCATGCTGAACTCTGTAACACTCCTGCCTGCCTATTAGATGGGGTGAGTGCGGGTGGTCTTTGCAATGTACCCCACCTGTGTCACTGGCTGCAAAAGTGCCCCCACCTGTGATACTGCCTGCAAAGTGCCCCCACCTGTGTTATTGGCTG
This sequence comes from Glandirana rugosa, assembly GCA_018402905.1. Lineage (NCBI taxonomy): Eukaryota > Metazoa > Chordata > Amphibia > Anura > Ranidae > Glandirana > Glandirana rugosa. Next base: position 357,745 of record BLSH010014141.1, on the reverse strand, counting down.
AAAAATGCTCCACCTGTGTTATTGGCTGCAAAGTGCCCCACCTGTGTTATTGGCTGCAAAGTGCCCCCACCTGTATTATTGGCTGCAAAGTGTCCCCACCAGTGATACTGGCTGCAAAAGTGCCCCCACCTGTGATATTGCCTGCAAAGTACCCCCACCTGTGTTATTGGCTGTATACTGTGTCCTGTGATGCCGAGCTGTATACTGTGTCCTGTGATGCTGGGGCTGTATACTGTGTCCTGTGATGCTGAGCTGTATACTGTGTCCTGTGATGCTGAGCTGTATACTGTGTCCTGTGATGCTGAGCTGTGTACTGTATCCTGTGATGCTGGGGCTGTATACTGTGTCCTGTAATGCTGAGCTGTGTACTGTGTCCTGTGATGCTGAGCTGTATACTGTGTCCTGTGATGCTGAGCTGTATACTGTGCCCTGTGATGCTGAGCTGTATACTGTGTCCTGTGATGCTGAGCTGTGTACTCCTGATACAATATGTGGAATACAGGGGATGGAGTGGGTGGATTCTATAAGGGGTTGGGCTTATTAGAAGTGGGAGGGGTCAAAAAGGCGCCCCCCCCCCCATCCTAAAACTTCACCAGCTGCCACTGGGTAAGCCTATAATAAGGCCTATAATAAGGCTTACCTATATGTAAAATAAACATCTCCTAAACCTGTACGGTTTAGGAGATATTCACCCTGCATGCAGCTGCTGACGTCAGCGGTGCATGCGCAGTGAAGGTCTGGCGTATCAGAGGACTCACATCGTGGCTCTGGCAACTCACATTGCCGGAGCCCAAGACCCCAGAAGAAAAGGCGCGGCAACATGTCAGTCCCCTCAGCGCTGACCGGTTCAGGCTGCGGGGCCTCGTTCTAAGGTATTTCATAATGTGCTAGTATGCAATGCATACTAGCACATTATCCCATTGTCTTGCAGGTATTTTTTGTTTAACAGCTGTTTACTACTGCTTTAAAATCCCAGATGCAGTAATGCAGTACCTCATATCAGTCTGTAGGAGTGCTATTTAAGAACATAAGTGTAACCATATTTCAGTATTCCCCACACACAGCATCACGGCACCACCTGCTGTACAAGAATTGGTACTGCCAACTTTTAAATACAGGAAACCTAAACAAATAGAAGCATACAGGCTGTCACTCTTAACCATTCCTCCTGAAAATGCTAGTTGCCTGGTTTTCCTATGGATCCATTTGCAATGACTCATTGGGAATAAACGTGCAAGAGTTCCAACTTAAACTTCTGGGTTCTTGCTCCAGATCTGTAACTCAGAAAGCATCAAAACCAAAAACAGCCAGGCAACTAGAATGATCAAAAAGAGGTCCGCAGTGGCAACCTGGCATTTCCCTTGAATATTAAAAAAATATATATATATTATCCATTGTAAGAAGTATCATAGTCCAGACCTCCTACAATTTGTTTTTAATGATTTAGAGCTTGCATGATAAATATAATTATATACGTTTAGGGGTTAGGTGACAAATGTGTCACTTAAATTATAAAGAACATTCCGAATGTTTGACATGGTGGCTATATATGTGCTTATTGTATACCCTGTTTCAATAAAAACCTCATTTGATTAAAAAAAAAATAATAAAGAACATTAGAAGACAACATATAAAGCAACATTCACCCGTTCCAAAAAGAGTTACCAACATTCACCACCATCCGCAAGAAGGGAATGCGACTACATTGTCCAACAGGTGAAAAAATGTGTGCAGTGTCACATATTCACAGTAGCGCTCAAAAATATATAGATATATACAAAACAAAAAAGTGTGATAAAGCAAACAGTGTCAAAAAGATGAAATACTATAAATAAAGTCCAAAAGGTGCAATAAAATGTGTCATAGATCGACCACCCAGTGCTGGTTAAACCGGGTGGATACTTTCTGCTCCGTGTGAGAAATCCTTTACCAAAAGTGCCAATCAGTGTTGCCAACCTCCCGCAGCATTTTTTACTGGCAAAACATGGGAAATTTACTGGCGGAGCACATTTTTTACTGACAACCTGAAAAATAACTGAACTCCTATTAAAAACTAAGACATTTGATATTTAAACACAACATGGAAACACTGACAATACCCATATCAAGTAATTTGCCCGGTTTACACTTAAAAAGTCAGCACAGCGTGACAAATTATCAGACCCTGATATTCATAGACAGTTGTAAAAATCACTGATTTTTACAAACTGTCAGTAAATTTACTGGCGGTTGGCAACACTGGTGCCAATCACCCCCTTAAAGAAAGAGGCTTACCAGATGCCAGTAAAATTAAACATGTGATCCTGTCAATCATCTGCTCACAGTAATCAACGTCATGCCTCCATAGACAGATGAATGCAGCAATATCCCAGAAAAGGTCCCAGATGCGGTCCAAACATAAAAGCACAAAGCAGCCTCACATAGCGTAAAACCACTTAACAACAGACTTTATTAACCGGTTCCACACCGCGCGCAGTATATTTACTGCGGCTGTGTGGATGGCTACCGCGAATCGCCTAAAAAGGCGGCGATCTGCGGGTGGCCGCTAGGGGGCGCACGTGCGCCGCACTCCAGAGGAGTGTGCCCGCAGCTCGGGCGGACCCGATGTCCGCCGTCGAGCTGCGATGAGCGGCCACAGCCAAAGAGCGGGGAACCGCCGATGTAAACACGGTGGTTCCCCGCTCTGTCAGTGCAGGCATAGGAGATCTACTGATTCCTGTCACTGGGATCAGTTTGATCTCCTATGCCCATGTTAGCCCAGCCCCCCCCATACAGTTAGAACACGCCTAGGGAACACAGTTAACCCCTAGATCTCCCCCTGCAGGTTAACTGCTTCCTTGCCAATAACATTTATACAGTAATCAGTGGACATTTAAATTTCTGATCGCTGTATAAATGTCATTGGTTACAAAAAAGCGTCTCAGATCGCCACCATTACTAGTAAAAACTAAAAAAAAAAAACCCCCAGAAATTAATTCTCATCATCCGTAAAGGCGGCCACTTTTGCGCAAACCAATCAATAAACGCCGATTGCAATTGTTTTTTATCACAAATATGAGGAAGAATATAAATCGGCCAAAACCGATGAAAACAGTAAGAAAGCAAAAAGTAAGAAAAACTGTTTTTTTTCAAAATTGTCGCTCTTTTTTTGTTTATAGCGGCGATCAGAAATGATGCAGAGGTGATCAAATACCATAAAAAGAAAGCTCTATTTGTGGGAAAAAAAGGACGCAAATTGTGTTTGGGTACAACGTTGCACGACCGCGCAATTGTCAGTTAAAGCGACGCAGTGCCGGATCTCAAAAACTGCTCTGGTCAGGAAGGGGGTAAAACTTTCCGGGGCTGAAGTGGTTAAAAAAGTATTGCACTTACATTAGTTACATCTTTAACACAGCATCAACATATACTTTACTGGTCCCAAGTGTGCTGCCAGCTCCAGATCCGCATGAACGGTCACACGCTCGGTCCAGTCCTCCTATTGCCGTGTAGCCACGTCCTCTGACGCGTTTCGTCACTTCCGACTTCGTCACAGAGGGGCTCTAATTGTAATTATTGTTTTATGGTGTATAAGTGTGTACAGGCGGTCCCCGGGTTACAAACAAAATAGGGACTGTAGATTTGTTCTTAAATCAAATTTGTTTGTAAGTCACAACAGGTACATTTTTTAAGTGTTGCTCCAGCCAAAAAAAATATTTTTAAGCTTTTTGGATAGCATAGGGAATGGTTAACACCCCTGTGATGTTTGTTTTGCTGTCTGTGTTTTTGTTCAGAAGATTTCACCTCACTTCCTGTCCCAATGATATTTGGATTTTGAAAATGTTGGGTTGTTGTGGAAACAAGGATTGGTGATAAAACATCAGTGGAGACCCCTTTTTCCCATAATAACTCTTACAGGAGTGAATTTCCCTTCCTAGGGGGAGATTTCCCCTCACTTCCTGTTGTCTCCCTCCCTTGGTATGTAGGAGTCGTATGTAACTAGGGGACCACCTGTACTAATAACTACTTTGTATCTTCTTGACTAAAGCTTAAGGCTGCATTCACACCTGAGCGCTGCGTTTTTGGGCGTTTTGTTGTGCGTTTTTAAAGCGTTTTTTGAGCTTTGTTTTTTTTTTTTTGTACAATAGAGAAAAATATTACCTGATTCATCATTTGCTGTTATGCTTTTCAGCTTTTTCAGCAGCTTCACCTTCTTCCTCGTATTTATTTTTGTTAGGGTTAGAGGTAAGGGGTTAACCTCAACATTAAAATAAAAATAAATAGACACCAGGGTTAGGAGTTCATCTAATTATTTATTTTAGGAAAATTATTTATTTATTATTATTTTTATTATTATTATTTTAGTTTTTTTTTTTTAAATAGAAGGACATTTTATATCGGACTTTACATTCACAAATGGTACACAAATAATATCTAAAAATGTTCTTTTATTGCAAAGAGAATATGTAAAAACATGACAGACCAGTATAGGTCATTAAAATGTAATTATTGTAAGGCTCAAGTGACCAACTGCAGTGCATGCAGGTTGATAACAATCCAGGTACATAACTCAATGCCTTCAAACACAAGCTAATCTCCATTGGAACAGAAAAATGCACCTAAACATGCATCAAATATGCAAAAGCACTCATAAACGAGCGACTTGAGGGTTTCAATGCATTTCTATCAGGAAAAAACGCTTTAAAAGCGCACCGATGTGCCCAAGGCTCCATTCACACTTATGTGAAAGTCGCATGACAAGTCCTTCCCCATGTTTTCCATTGATAATTATTCATATATGCGTGACTTTGCCCCTTTCACACTTGTGCGACTTGTCCTGTGACTTGGGACTGCAAAATCACATGACAAGTCGTACCCCATGATTTCCAATGATTACCATTCATATCTGTATGACTTCAAGTCGCAGTAACTTCAAAGTAGTCCCTGTGCTACTTTGGTCCAACTTTTATGCGACTTGAGGTCCATAGACCTTATTATTACACAGGCATTGCTTCAAGTTGCTGCTAAATCGCACGGCTTTTAGGTTGCACAAGCATGAAAGGGGCCTAAAGCCTCATACACACGGGACGACGATCGTATACAACAGGTCGTACAAACGACCGTTGTATGCGAAATCGATCATTCGTACGTGCGATTAGAAACAGACGGAGAGTCCTGTGCTCAGTGATCTACGAAGAGTCCTGTGCTCAGTGATCAATGGAGAGTCCTGTGCTCAGTGATCTACGGAGAGTCCTGTGCTCAGTGATCTATGGAGAGTCCTGTGCTCAGTGATCTACGGAGAGTCCTGTGCTCAGTGATCTATGGAGAGTCCTGTGCTCAGTGATCTATGGAGAGTCCTGTGCTCAGTGATCTATGGATACTCCTGTGCTCAGTGATCTATGGATACTCCTGTGCTCAGTGATCTACGGAGAGCCCTGTGCTCAGTGATCTATAGAGAGTCCTGTGCTCAGTGATCTATAGAGAGTCCTGTGCTCAGTGATCTATGGATACTCCTGTGCTCAGTGATCTATGGAGAGCCCTGTGCTCAGCGATCTACGGTGAGCCCTGTGCTCAGCGATCTATGGAGAGTCCTGTGCTCAGTGATCTATGGAGAGTCCTGTGCTCAGTGATCTATGGAGAGTCCTGTTCTCAGTGATCTATGGAGAGTCCTGTGCTCAGTGATCTATGGAGGGTCCTGTGCTCAGCGATCTACGGTGAGTCCTGTGCTCAGTGATCTACGGAGAGTCCTGTGCTCAGTGATCTACGGAGAGTCCTGTGCTCAGCGATCTACAGAGAGTCCTGTGCTCAGTGATCTATGGAGAGTCCTGTGCTCAGTGATCTACGGAGAGTCCTGTGCTCAGTGATCTACGGAGAGTCCTGTGCTCACTGATGTATGGTGAGTCCTGTGCTCAGTGATCTATGGAGAGTCCTGTGCTCAGTGATCTATGGAGAGTCCTGTGCTCAGTGATCTATGGAGAGTCCTGTGCTCACTGATGTATGGTGAGTCCTGTGCTCAGTGATCTATGGAGAGTCCTGTGCTCAGTGATCTATGGAGAGTCCTGTGCTCAGTGATCTACGGAGAGTCCTGTGCTCACTGATCTATGGAGTGTTCTATGCTCAGGCACAGCTTGCACTTACATTGGAGCAAACTACTGGACCACAAGTACACCTTTTCCAAGTGGTCCAGGGCAAGGAATGCTTAAAGTGTTACTAAATCCAGGAGCCTGCATTCACTATATCTGCTCTCCCACAGAACACGGAAATGCAATTATTTTAGTAACTATAAACTGCTAAATACCTTTTCTCATCAGCAGTATATAGCAGTCTTGTGACTTCTATCAGTGTCTGGTTAAAGCTTGTAGGGGTTTTCAATTTTCCCCTCATTGTCCTAAGAGGCTGCATGACCCCTGACCCTCTGTTTGGACATGCACTCTCCCAAGAAAAAAAACTCTCCAGCAGTACACACCAGACTGAGCATGTGCAGCTTGTCCCCTAATGTCTGTTCTATCAAGAAAGGGGCTGGAGTCAGTGAAAGAAGGGGAGGATCCAGTGGCAACTGCTTCTCAATTGCTTGATTGCAGCTTTGCTAGCCCATCCGTCGCCCGCTAGCCCGCACTTACCCCAACCAGGTCAAAGCTTCCCCCCTGCATCTCCTCCCGAGTCAAGGCGGTCGATTCTCCTCCCAGCCAATTGGGTCTTAGGACACCCGGCTAATTGGGTCTCAGGACCCGCTTCCTGAGTGGCCAAGAGGAGAAGCAGGAAGACATTAGCGAATATAAATTCACTAATGTCACACAAGTGGGTGAGCTCAGGTGCAGTACTCTGCGCCCCAAGCCCTCCCTTTTTGAAGCCAATTAGAGCCTCAGGCTCTAATCATGTGTTTCAAGAAAAAAAAAACAATTAAAATCCATGCGTCCCGGTGCCCTGCATGGAGATTAGGGGCCTCATGAGAGGCCGCCACTGGGAGAATCACAATACAACCAGCAGACCAAGAAAGTGAACCCAGAATTTTATGCACAATAGAAAATAAAAACCATATCAAATGTTTAAACTTAGAAAATATGCCATTTTAAGAGAAAATAAAATAATTTTGAAATTGATGGCAGCAACACGTCTCAAAAATATTGGGACAGGGCTATGTTTACCATGCTGTAGCATCCCCTCTTCTTTTAACAACACTCTAGGACCTGACAGACAAGTTTCTGGAATTTTGGGAGAAGAATGTTATCCCATTCTTGACTGATATAGGATTCTAAGGCTGCTTTCACACTGAGGCGTTTTACATACGCTATTTAGCTAAAAATAGTGTCTGTAAAGCGCCTCAAAAGTGCCATTGAAATGAATGGCAAGCGCTGCCGAAGCGGCTGCACACCGCCTCGGTAGCGCTGAGCGCCGGCACTTTTAACCCCTTTTTAACCCCTTATGGGGGTTAAAAGCGCGGCGCTCCCACCCGCATAGTGGAGCCCTATCGCTGGTAAAACTCCGCTAAAACTAGCGGGGTTTTACCGCGACTGCGGGTACCACTCCATTGTGAAAGTAGCCGTACTGCTCAACAGTCCTGGGTCTGTGTGTGTGTTTATGTCAGTGTTTCTCAGCTCCAGTCGCCAAGGCGCCCTAACAGGTCATGTGTTCTGGATTTCCCTCCGATGAAACGGCTGTGGTAATTACTAAGACAGTGAAACTGATCAAATCACCTGTGCAAAATAATGGAGAGCCTGAAAACATGACCTGTTGGGGCGTCTTGAGAACTGTACTAGAGAAACCCTGGCTTACGTCCCTACCATTTTCAATTACTGTGCATTATGTTTTCTAAGAATCACATCTAAAAGTTTTTTGAATTTATCTACTGTCCCTGCTGACATCACCAACTGTGGAAGGGAGTTCCACATCCTTACCACTCTAAAGCTGACCATACATGGCTCACTTTTTTTTCCAGCCAGTAGGCTGAGCAAAAAACTATAAACAACCAATTTCACCATCCACACATTCAAGGTAGATGGAGGAATCCTCCCCACTGAGCTATTGTATTCTGACAGTGAGGGACTCCGCTGTCAGAATACACAGATCAGCGATGCAGCTGCTGATTGAACAGCTCTTCTCCAACAGGTCCATTCAACAGAAGTTGTTCAATAGATTGATTTCTGGCCACACATGGATCAAAACTTGGCCAGTCCCTACTGAATCAACCAAATTTTGGTCCATCTATGGCCAGCTTAGCAGTGAAGAACCCCTTACGCAGTTTAAGATTGAACCACGTCTCATCCAACTTCATTGTGTGGCTGTGTGTTTTCTTTAGAGATCCCTGGTTAAACAGTTCCCTTCCTTTCCTTCTAGAGGTACCATTCAAAGATTTGAGGGAAGGATTTTTAGGGATCCAGGGAGAATAGCCTTCATGTTTGTAGTGTGATATGGGGGTGAATGCGTTTGTACAGTGAGTCCATGGCTGACAGGAACTATAGTTAAGGGCCTGGTAGCCTACTTTTATTAAAAAGAAACAGAATGTATTTATATAACATATGGTTTCCCATGCAGAGGTTTCAGCTTCACACCAAATAAAAAATGGCAAGCCACTTGGCTCCTAAGCTCAGCCAGCTTTAATGGCAGTACCTTGGTGCATAGGCCCACTCTTAGCTCCTAGGTAGAGGTTCTTGTGATATCCCAGATGCTCTCACAATTCTGAGATTCAGAGATTCCTCTGGCTCCCCTGGACTCTCTCCCAGTTGCTTCAGCTCTAGTTTCCCAGACTCTTGCAGTCTCCCAAACTCTCTCAGCTGGCTCAACTCCCTCGGTCCAATGGCCTGGAACCTCTCCCACATGGTGTGCTGTCTTGAGGATATTGCCATGGTCTCCAAACAGGATCACACCTCCCTCCTGGCTGCAGCAACTGCAACAACTCCACCTGCTACTACAGCAACTCTCATCAAGCCTTTACCACCCCTGTGTGGGCAGGTTGTGGTGTGATGAGGTGGTCATTATGACCTCCACGTTCCCCTCCTCAAGGGTCACATGAGGGCCTTCCTTGTGGTGGGCTCTTCTGGGCTACGCTAGGCACTTTAAATAGGGTCACTTGCCTTACACACGGGGGTACCTTTACTAGAACAACCAACTGATCTGTAATCTACTTTTCCCAAAGTTACATCAACACTCACTTGTGCACTTAAAAGGGGCACGCATAGCCCTTGCCTTCGCCACCTGTCCAGCGTATCACCGTGACCTCAGTCCCAATAATGGTGCGGGGTCCTGCTGTACACTTAGTGCAGACTCCATGTGTGCACTTCACTTCACTCCTCATCCGTATCTGTGTACAGGATGAGGGCCTCAGCAGTGCAGATATGCAGTGTCTCACAAAAGTAAGTAAACCCCTCACATTTTTGTAAATATTTTGTTCTATCTTTTCAAGTGACAACACTGAAGAAATGACACTTTGCTACAATGTAAAGTAGTGAGTGTACAGCTTGTATAACAGTGTAAATTTGCTGTCCCCTCAAAATAACTCAGCACACAGCTATTAATGGCTAAACCACTGGCAACAAAAGTGAGTACACCCCTAAGTGAAAATGTCCAAATTGGGCCCAAAGTGTCAATATTTTGTGTGGCCACCATTATTTTCCAGCACTGCCTTAACTCTCTTGGGCATGGAGTTCACCAGAGCTTCAAAGGTTGCCACTGGAGTCCTCTTCCCCTCCTCCATGACGACATCATGGAGCTGGTGGATGTTAGTGACCTTGCGCTCCTCCACCTTCCATTTGAGGATGTCCCACAGATGCTCAATAGGGTTTAGGTCTGGAGACATGCTTGGCTAGTCCATCACCTTTACCCTCAGTTTCTTTAGCAAGGCAGTGGTTGTCTTGGAGGTGTGTTTGGGGTCGTTATCATGTTGGAATACTGCCCTGCAGCCCAGTCTCCAAAGGGAGGGGATCATGGTCTGCTTCAGTATGTCACAGTAAATGTTGGCATTCATGGTTCCTTCAATGAACTGTAACTCCCCAGTGCCGGCAGCACTCATGCAGCCCCAGACCATGACACTCCCACCACCATGTTTGACTGTAGGCAAGACACACTTGTCTTTGTACTCCTCACCTGGTTG
>BLSH010014141.1:262720-341667 GCA_018402905.1 Glandirana rugosa | reverse complement strand
ATATTCCTATTTCCCAAAAAATTAATTATTAATTCATTAATACCAACGATGGGGCACTATTCCTCCCAACGATACCAATGATGGGGCACTATTCCTCCCAATTATACCAACTATGGGGCACTATTCCTCCCAATGATAGCAATGATGGGGCGCTATTCCTCCCAATGATAGCAACAATGGGGCACTATTCCTCCGAATGATAACAATAATGGGGCACTATTCCTCCCAATTATACCAGCGATGGGGCGCTCTTCCTTCCAATGATATCAAAGATGGGGTGCTATTCCTCCCACTGATACCAACGATAGGACATTATACCTCCCAATGATACCAGCGATGGGGCACTATTCCTCCCAATGATACCAATGACGCGGCGCTATTCCTTCCACTGATACCAACGGTGGGTCGCTATCCCTCCCAATGATACCAGCAATGGGACCCTATCTCTCCCAATGATACCAACAATGGGGCGCTATTCTTCCCAATGATATCAACGATGCGGCGCTATTCTTGCCACTGATACCAAGGTTGGGTCGCTATTCCTCCCACTGATACCAACAATGGGCCACTAGTCCTCCCAATGATACCAATAATGGGACACTATTCCTCCCCCTAACACCAAACATTAGTTCCTTGAAAAATACTTTCTAAATTAATATTCCTATTTCCCAAAAAATTAATTATTAATTCATTAATACCAACGATGGGGCACTATTCCTCCCAACGATACCAATGATGGGGCACTATTCCTCCCAATTATACCAACGATGGGGCATTATACCTCCCAATGATACCAACAATGGAGCCTATTTCTCCCAATGATACCAACAATGGGGCACTATTCCTCCCACTGATACCAACAATGGGGCATTATACCTCTCAATGATACCAACGATGGGCCACTATTCCTCCCAATGATACCAACAATGGGACACTATCCCTCCCAATGATACCAACAATGGGACACTATCCCTCCCAATGATACCAACAATGGAGCGCTATCCTTTCCAATGATATTAAAGATGGGGCATTATTCCTCCCACTGATACCAACGATGGGACATTATACCTCCCAATGATGCCAACAATGGTGCCTATTCCTCCCAATGATACCAACAATGGGGTGCTATTCCTCCCAATGATACCAATAATGGGGCACTATTCCTCCCCCTATTACCAAACATGCCTATATGCTTATGCCCATTGATGCCAGGAAAATTTCTTCTGCTGCTGGTCACAGTCCGGGCCTCCAAAAGTCTGAAGCACAATAAACTGGCCTTTTGTTTAGAAAATTTGGAGACCCCTGATTAACACCAACATATTGTTTATGAACAAGTTAAACAGAATTTCTCCCAGGACAGTGCCTTGGGGTAACCACTCACATTTCTAGACCATTCACTGTAGCAGCAGAGAAAAAAATGAATTAAAAAACTATATTATGTATAAAATAATATAAAAAATATATAATATAACCAGAACGAAAACTGAAATTATATGGAGTGGGGTTGCACTAAGATTTTATTATTATAAAATATGATCAAGTACTGACTCTGTAACAGAAGTGATATACGGTAGTTTCCTACTTTTTCTGTATTTCTTTTAAAGGGAGCAGAGACCTGCAGGCTGCAGTACATATTCTCTGTTTTATATATAGAGGGAAAGAGGACAGTAAACGTGTCAATCAATTAACCCAGTACAGAGCTAGGGGCACACGCTGTCTGAGCAGGTGCTGCCATCCTGCTAAGATACTTGCACGGGACATTTTCCTGCCCTTTTACAGACAGGGACTGCAGATTGTCAGGAGATGTCCGTCAGAGGGTGACCCGCACCTGCCTGTGCTGTGACAGCTGCAGATCAAACGCATCGCTCTGCAATCTCTGAACCTTATTTGCAAAGATGCATGCAACAGCAAAATGAAAAAAAAAAAAAAATATCAAAAGTGCAGCAGGTGCCCAAACAAGCCAGTCTGAATCGGTGTTTCTTCTGGAAAAGTAAACTAAAAAAAAAAACTGGATTGGTTGTGTGTGTTTTTTTTTCAGTTTTTCTCTGCTGTATTTTTCTTTAAATGACAGTTCACAGCAGTGAAATACGGATTGGAGAATGAAACCACAGCACACAACTGGGAGCAGGGCATCTGACACTCACGGAAGTGTCTGACGCTGAAGATTGTGAGGGGTGGTAGGTGACATGAGCCACCACAGAGGTTGGTATACTATGTTTTCTATTACAAGGAGCTGCTTTGGGGATTTTTTTTGCAACAATCATATCCCTTTATCTTTTTTGTTGCCACCACCTTAAAGCGATATTAAAGCCTTGTTCTATTTACCTGCTCTGTGCAGTGGTTTTGCACAGAGCAGCCCAAATCCTCCTCTTCTCGGGTCCCTCGCCACGCTCCAGGCTCCTCCCTCCTGTTGGGTGCCTCCACAGCAAGCAACGTGCTCTGGGGGGCACCCAAGCAGGCGCACCCCCAAGCTGCGGCCCCGACCCCTCCGTCCCCTGATTGGCTCAATGGCTGTGGTTGACAGCAGCAGGAGCCAATGACTCCTGCTGCTATCTAAAGCCAATGAGGAGTGCGAGTCCCCTGAGAGGAAAGGCTCTTGTGGACATTGCTAGATTGAGAGGGGGCTCAGGTAAGTATTGGGGGGGGGGGCTGGTGTACACAAAAGGTTTTTTTACCTCCATGAATAGAATGCATTTACAACCACTTTAAATATTATGTCACCAACATTGCCAGCATGTAAACAGACTCCTGGTAACTATAGCAGCTGGGAGTTTGTTCTGAGAGCCAGCTTTTTGGAAAAGTACAGCCTTCTGATCACTTCTACTGTCAGGACTTGGATCACCTGCTGGTGGCAGGCCCTAGGTGGAGGGTTGTAGTTTCACTGTCCACCAGCGGGTGTCTCTCAGCAGCCTGCAGACCCCAGTAATCAGTTTCCATCTAATGCTGGCTGCTGGGAGTGTATTTAGGTCCTCCCCCTACTGGTGCCTCTTGCTCCAGTGTCTTGCTGCTGCCCGACTCTGTTAGCCATTGCTCCTGTCCTGCATCCATGTACCCTGTCGCCACTTTCCTGCTCTCCTTGTATCTGACCCCAGTTTTGGTTCCCCCTTGCCATCTGCTCCCTTCACCTCCAGTTTTTCCTGCCTTTCTGTGTTCCCCATTTTGTAAATATTGTGTATAGTTAGTTGCAGTTAGGCTTTCTGCTTGTTAGATTTATTATTAAGCAAATATTATGTCACTGGTTTTTGGTCATCTTCACGTTTGCTATGTGCTGGTGTTTGAAAGGATTTTGTTTCACTATAAATAAATCTCACGTAAAGCATACTCAGTCTGTTTCCAGTTTCCTGAGTATAGCCACGCAGGTCTGGCCATCTCTGCTGCTGATTCTTCACATCTACATCATATGCTGCTATGGCTGGGGAAAACGCTGATGAAGTACGGTCTGTGTTCCGTCACCTTCAGCATAGTGCAGAGGTGACATTAGGGGACTAATAGACACAATGCTATCACATAAGGGGCTGATCAGCCCCCACCCCCCTTTTTTTTTTACTTAACTCTATTTTTGTCATAACAATACAATTAAGTTAAAAAAGAAAAATATGTTTACAAAAATTAAAGTTTGCCTGCTTGCCTCCGGAAAATTTACCCCCTTTCATGACCAGGCCATATTTTGTTATACTGCACTGCATTATTTTATCTGACAATCTCACGGTAATGCGGTACACAAATGAAATTTATGTCATTTTTTCCCCCCCACAAATAGAACTGTCTTTTGGTGGTATTTGATCGCCATTGGATTTTTGTTTTTTTGTGTTATAAACAAAAAAAATGCCGACAATTTAGAAAAAACAAAAAAAAAAAACAATATTTTCTTTCTGCTATAAAACATCCAATAAAAAAAAAATATAAAAATCAAATGTCTTCATAAACTTAGGTCAATATGTATTCTGCTATGTATTTTTGGTAAAAAAAATAAGTGCATAATGATTGGTTTGCGCAAAAGTTATAGCATCTACAAACGATGGGATATATACCGGAATTTTATTTATTTACTTTTATACTAGTAATGGCGGCAACTTATAGCGGGACAGCGATAATGCAACGGACAATCTGACACTAACTAATAATTTGTGGGAACCAGTGACACTAATACAGTGATCAGTGCTACAAATATGCATGCATAAATGTGTGCCTTACCAGTGGTTTTTGGGCACAGTGTGGTGCTTTCACTAAGCCCAGGTTCACACTGGCGCGATACGGGAACCAGCGCGATTCCAGCCCCAGTTCCCGCATCGCATCTCTCCCGCAGGCAGTTCACACTGCTCTCTGCGAACCACTGCAGTTGTCAATACAATGTTAATGATACCCCCAGATCGGGATTCAGACAGGAATCGGATTGCATGGGTGAGAAAACCCATGCAATCCAATTCCAGTGTGGGTTAAAACAAGTCCCTGCACCTTCTGTGCGAATCCAATGCGAGTTCACTTGCATTGCTCAGACATTGAATTTGATTGGCACCTGAGGTGTGGGTGCAAATCACATGCGATGTCTGACATTGCACAAGTGTGAACCCGGGCTAAGGGATGTGCTGGATTTTATTCCCTGCTTTACAGAGAGACAAGATCCAGCACATCCCCACTGACAGGACGGATCTCTGTCTTGTTTACATATGTAGAGCTCCGTCCTGTCTCTCTCCTCGCTGATCATCGGTGTCGGCGGACATCCATTGGCCAGCACCCGCTAATCAGCTTCTGCTGTGACCAAGCGCGCCCCCTACCCGAAAGTGCAGAATTACGTATATAGACGTGATTCTGCACAGAACGGCTGTCCCGTAACAGTAAAATTGCTATAGGGCAATCATTAACTGGTTAATAAACCAAATAAAAAAAATACCCCCAAAAATGTTTTAAAGCCCCTTGCCCTCATGTACATACAAACTCAAACACACATGTTTCAGTTTGCCAAGTTGCAGGGGACCAACTAAAACAGATGGACAGATTAGAATGGTTTTTGACCTTGGTAAATCAAACCTCTGAGCAATAACAATGTAAACAATTCAGATATAAAATGCTGTACTCTTAAAAGATGTCCACAACAAAGGCTGTGTCCTTATGAGAAGGGCTTGGAGTTGGTGATGGATTTACATTACACACTGACTTATACATTCCTCATTAATTATAAAGGAAACACATGATTAGTATGATGCAAGGTCTTAGCACCTCTGTAAAGTAAGCCTTTTTTTCATGTCCCATCTGTTGCTCTGTAAGTTTAGAATGACAGCACTTGGATTCCTTTCATGCCACAGGGATCGGTTCTCTCCTATATAGAGAGGACACCATACGCTAACACTGCTGAATGAAGCCAGTGAAGAACCAGGGTAGACAAATATACAGAATTCAGGAGCCAGTCAGTCTAAGAAGCCAACAACAGCTTTACGGGACCAGAGTACATGGCGCTTCCACCGGCTACAGAAATAGCACAAAATATAACTTTTTAGCCTTTTTTGCTTCCTGGCTCTTGGGATTTGTCTAGATGTGGCCTGGCTTATAAGTGAAGGCCTCTAGGGGTTCTCATTCAAAGAGAAGTTACTGTTGTTTATGTTCACTTTGGTTATGCTGTGAAGAAAGCTAAAGGAAAATACAGGGAAAAACCGAAGACAACGGCGATATCTTGTAGTTCTCCGTAGCCTTCTCTTATCTTGATCAATGGAGATGTTTTAGCATTCAGTCTTTGCTGACCAACCCGGATTTCAGACCAAAACTGCACGATGTCTGAAAATAAGGACCATGCTGATTGTCCGACTTCAGCAGAGGAACGAAGAAAGGCTCTTCTCTCTAAGGTAAGGAGTCCTGAACTTGTATGCAAAATCACATTTCTAAATTAAAATTCTAAAAATAATAGTATTTTATATGTGATATAAGTCTGCCAGTTTACAATAGGCACACATGACATCTAATGCTGCTCAGTAAGGTAACTTAGCCATATGAAAAACAAAGCAACCCGGGTATATCTACAAGACACACTAAGGCTTGGTTCACACAGGGGCGACTTGGGATTCCACTTGTGAGACCCCAATTTGCGTGACATGTAAAATCCCATGTTAGTCAATGCACTATTGAAGTCTATAGTCTATTAGTCTGATAGTCTACTAATAGCGCTATTGAAGTCGCTACGACATTAGAAAAGGTTCCTGTACTACTTCAAGGTGACTTCTATCCGACTTGTGCATATAGACTTTAATGGAAGTCGCCTCCAAGTTGGATCCTCATCTATATTGATGTGATTTGGATCCGACATTATAGGAAGGTTACCCAGGCATTTCTCAAAAGTCTCTTCAAAGTCGCATCAAGTAGTACTGAAGTCAGCAGCAAGTTGTCTGGCAAAATTACCCTGTAAGTCAGGCAACCGAGCCTAAGGCTTATTTTCTAAACATACAGAAGATGCAATCTACTGTTCTTGCTTTTCAGTTTTTAGTAACGCTTTTGCCTTCAAAAGCACATAAAAAAAAAAATATTGACTTGAAAGGACAGTCAATGTGGCCAAATGGGAAATAATCCCTCCATGACCTTGTAGTTCCTTTCTATTGGGTCACTTTTGAACGTCTCCTTTATTTTCAAACTAGGTTGTGTACGGTCTCCATGGCTATAACTGCCATTATGACATCAGTGGGTGGATCAGGCTATCGGACAGCAGCGTTAGAGGGGGCAGCAATAAGCTACAACATATAAAAAGTGGGTATAATACCTATTTCTTTATCTAGCCTTCCATTTGTTGGCCACCTCTGGACATCTGTGGCCAAATTCGGTAAAAACTACAGGGTGGGGAAGGCTACTATAGATCAAGGTCCAATATTTTAGAACAATCCAATTATAATCAATTAAGTTAATTTTGTCAACGAAAATATTTTCTTCATAATTTTCGTCAGCTGCATGTTTTCAGTGATAAAAACTAAACGAAAAATAAAATTCAAATTAAGTCAATTGATGAAAACTATGGCGAAAATGAATTCCAATTTTTGTCAACAAACAAAAACAGAATGAAAATGTGAGGAAGGGGCATTTACCCACCTGAACTTCCTCTTTCCCCCGAGCTCTGTCTGTTCATAGCATCAGCCCCCTGACAAGCTGTATTGGCTGAGTGATGCAGGCTCCCTCTGTCTGTTTGCTGCCTGGGAGTTCCGGAACAATGTCCTGCAAACCAAGTGGTGAGTGTTTCCCCTCCCAGCAAGGTAGCAGTGCTTAACACTGTGTAAAAATAGCAGCCTCCCCAGACCAGTTTTCTGCCTTGTGCACTCCCTCACTCCCATTTACTTCCCCATCTCCACTACATGTTATTTGATTTTACTCCAGGAGTATATGAGTTTGGAAATTTGAGAAAAATGCTTAAAAATGCATTACAAATTAACTGTGTGTCTGTGTGAGGAAAGGAAAGCCATTAACTGGCAAGACTGTCAGTACATTGCTAACACTTGTAATCAGGGAGCTGATGATCAGTTCCCTGATCATCAGAGCAGCCTATCAGTGCTGCCTATCATTGCTCATCAATGCCGCTTATCAGGGCTCATCAATGCTGCCTATCAGTGCTTATCAACGCTCATCAGTGCCACCTAACAGTGCTCATCAATGCTGCCTATCAGTGCTACCTATCAATGCCACTTTTAGTGCCCATCAGTGCTGCCCACCAGTGCAGCCTATCAGTGCCCATCAGTGCAGCCCATCAGTGCCATCTATCAGTGCCTCCTCATCAGGACTCTGACTCTGAGCTGAGAGTGTCTCTCTCATACAGCCCAAAGCCTGCAATGACAGTTCCCCCTCCAGCCACGCACGAATGGGAGAGGAGAGAGCCATTCTGCTCCTTCTTCTCCCGCCCCTTGCCTCTTGTGTATGCATTGTGGGAAGTGTGAAGCCCAGCTGCTGAATAATCAAATTCAACTGCTTAGGTCCACACTTCCCGCAGTGCACACAGAAGGAGAGGGGCAAGAGGAGAAGGAGCAGATCCGTGTGAGGGAGGGGGAACTGTCAGTGCAGGCTCTGGCCTGTATGAGAGACGCGCTCTCATCTCAGAACCCACGGTTTGCAACCCTGCTGGGCCGCCCGGACAGTGGCGGAACACCGGGGCCCGGTCGAAAGTGCGACCTTTGCGGCCCTGGTAGTGCTGCCACTATTGCAAGATAAGGCCTGATCTGACTTTAGCCACTGACAAGGCAATCATTATCTAACCCTACTAAAAGTACAGGATAATACAGATAACAATGCTCGGTCAGCATTTTTTTCTACATACATTTCTAGCTGACAAAATGATTGTCTACATGGCAATTTTCTTGAAATACAGACCTCTCTGTTAACAAATATTAACATCTGCCCTAGAACAGTTGCAGAAACATCTGAGATATTCTAGTTTATTGGTCAAGCAGTGGATGTAACACTCCCATCTTAAGCCATTCCTTTATAAAACACAAACAAGCTTTTTGAGGGCATGTAAGGTGGTGATCAAATCCAGGTCACGGTATGTATGGTACATTCTTTTTGCTATGCTGTTTTGAATTATACAAATGTTCTCTTCTCACAGATCAAAATTGTAACCATATCCGACCTGCGGAAGGAATGGCAGAGCCGGTCTGAAGAGCACGTTGAGAAACAGAGGCTCAATCCATTCAGCGATGACTTTGATTACCAGCATGCCATGGGGGTCCGACTTCGCAAGGGAGATGAAGGTTATGGAAGACCTGAGGAAGGCAGCAAGACAGAAGCCAGGGGAAAGAGAGCGTTACAGCACATACACAAGGAGGTAGAGGAAATGTGCCTCATAATTAAGCAGGTGGGAGTTCGAGGCCGAGATGGAAAGATCAGAGTGACATTTGGGAGGCTGTTTGACAGTTATGTGCGCATCTCGGACAAAGTAGTTGGCATCCTTCTGAGAGCTCGAAAACACGGACACCTGGACTTTGAAGGAGAGATGCTGTGGCAGGGAGTCCATGACAATGTCATTATAACTCTCCTTGAATAAATGTACAGAGTACAAATGTTTAACCAATATATATAAATATACAGTATATCACAAAAGTAAGTACACCCCTCACACTTTTGTAAATATTTTATTCTATCTTTTCATGTGACAACACTGAAGAAATGACACTTTGCTACAATGTAAAGTAGTGAGTGTACAGCTTGTATAACAGTGTAAATTTGCTGTCCCCTCAAAATAACTCAACACACAGCCATTAATGTCTAAACCACTGGCAACAAAAGTGAGTACACCCCTAAGTGAAAATGTCCAAATTGGGCCAAAAGTGTCAATATTTTGTGTGGCCACCATTATTTTCCAGCACTGCCTTAACCCTCTTGGGCATGGAGTTCACCAGAGCTTCACAGGTTGGCACTGGAGTCCTCTTCCCCTCCTCCATGACGACATCACAGAGCTGGTGGATGTTAGAGACCTTGCCTTCCTTCACCTTCTGTTTGAGGATGCCCCACAGATGATCAATAGGGTTTAGGTCTGGATATATGCTTGGCCAGTTCATCATCTTTACCCTCAGCTTCTTTAGCAAGGCATTGGTCGTCTTGGAGGTGTGTTTGGGGTCGTTATGTTGGAATATTGCCCTGCGGCCCAGTCTCTGAAGGGAAGGGATCATGCTTTGCTTCAGTATGTCACAGTACATGTTGGCATTCATGGTTACCTCAATGAACTGTAGCCCCCCAGTGCCGGCAGCACTTATGCAGCCCCAGACCATGACACTCCCACCACCATGCTTGACTGTAGGCAAGACACACTTGTCTTTGTACTCCTCACCTGGTTGCTGCCACACACGCTTGACACCATCTGAACCAAATAAGTTTATCTTGGTCTCATCAGACCACAGGACATGGTTCTAGTAATATGATTTGTGCAATTAGTTTCGTACCGAATTTAGCTTTTATCAAACTTTTCGAAATTCGGACGAATTCCAAATTTACGTTTTTCCGATTCGAAAATTCGGCAATCCGAAAGTGCGAATTCGGCAATTGCGGTAATTCGCTAAATTGGCAATCCGAAAACGCGAAGTCGGCAATTGCGGCAATTCTGCAATACGAAACCGCGAATTCGGCAATTGCGGTAGTTTGGAAATTCGGCAATCGGAACAGCCGAAAATCCGAAATTCGAAAATTTAGAAATCCGAAAATAACAAAGAACATTTGAAATAATAATAAATAACTATTAAATTATAGGTATTGGAGTTTCCTTGAAAACTTGGCTGTTAGTGAACTTAAATATGAAATTTATCACTAACAGCCATATTTTCAAGGAAATTTCAATACCTATAATTTAATAGTTATCTATTAGTTAGTTATTATTTCAAATGTTCTTTGTTATTTTTGAATTTTGGGATTTTCAAATTTTGGCTGTTCCGATTGCCAAATTTCCGCAATTGCCGAATTACCGCAAATTTCTGATGTCTGGATTTTTCGAATTTCAGAATTCCTGAAAAAAAAAACAAAAAACAAAAAACAAATGGAGCAAAAACTAAAACAAACAAAATTTTCAGCCATGCACAAGTCTACTAGTAATCCATGACCTTAGTCTGCTTGTCTTCAGCAAACTATTTGCGGGCTTTCTTGTGCATCATCTTTAGACGAGGCTTCCTTCTGGGATGACAGCCATGCAGACCAATTTGATGCAGTGTGCGGCGTATGGTCTGAGCACTGACAGGCTGACCCCCCACCCCTTCAACCTCTGCAGCAATGCTGGCAGCACTCATACGTCTATTTCCCAAAGACAAGCTCTGGATATGACGCTGAGCACGGGCACTCAGCTTCTTTGGTCGACCATGGCAAGGTCTGTTCTGAGTGGATCCTGTCCTGTTAAACCGCTGTGCGGTCTTGGCCACCGTGCTGCAGCTCAGTGTCAGGGTCTTGGCAATCTTCTTATAGCCTAGACCAGGGGTAGGCAACCTGCGGCCCTCCAGCTGTTGTGGAACTACATTTCCCATGAGGCATTGCAAGGCTGGCAGTTACAATTACTCCCAGAGGCATGATGGGACTTGTAGTTCTGCAACAGCTGGAGGGCCGCAGGTTGCCTACCCCTGGCCTAGACCATCTTTATGTAGAGCATGAATTCTTTTTTTCAGATCCTCAGACAGTTCTTTGCCATGAGATGTCATGTTGAACTTCCTGTGACCAGTATGAGAGAGTGAGAGCGATAACACCAAATTTAACACACCTGCTTCCCAGTCACACATGAGACCTTGTAACATTAACGAGTCACATGACACCAGGAGGAAAAATGGCTAATTGGGCTCAATTTAGACATTTTCACTTAGGGGTGTACTCACTTTTGTTGCCAGCGGTTTAGACATTAATGGCTGTGTGTTGAGTTATTTTGAGGGGGCAGCAAATTTACCCTGTTATACAAGCTGTACACTCACTACTTTATATTGTAGCAAAGTGTCATTTCTTCAGTGTTGTCACATGAAAAGATAGAATAAAATATTTACAAAAATGTGAGGGGTGTACTTACTTTTGTGAGATATTGTAATATATGTATATTTTGCAAATAAATGATTGAGCTATCATTTCTGCCATGATGGAGGTTGGCTGGGAGAGTACTGTACCCACACCATATGGTATGCTAGGCTATTTGCAGCTTCAAAGGTCAGGGAGTCCCGGGAACATTCGTAATTTCACCTACCCTTATCGTCATCATAACAACAAAGTCTGCTCTAGTGACTATTTAAAGCTCCATGCACACTCGCTTTTTTTTACGCTCCTAGAAGCTAAATAGTGTTACCCTACATGTCCATGCACACTACTTTAAGCTATTAGTTATTATTTTGTGAGCTTCAGCGTGAAGTAGCAGCAAGAAAAAACATTTTTGTAGGGTTTTTTTGGAGCGTTTTTCCAGCAGCAAAAAAAACATTGGATGCTCCTAAACGCTTCTAAAACGCTATTATCAGCGTTATTCATCAAGCGGTTTTTTTCTACCATTTTTGAGCTTATAAAACATGCTAGTGTGCATGGTGCCTAAAGGATAAATTCACCTTTACAAAAAAAAAGAAAAAATAATAAATGGATTTTTTTGCAGGTAAAAAAAATGTGCATTTTTACATTTTTCTGTTAAGAGCCTGTGAAACATTGCGCCCACGATCAGCAGATTGTGGGTGCAGTGCCAGGCTTCTGTGGACTGTCTGTGAAGTTGTCTGCTTATTGCTCCAATACAGGCAGGCAGTTACTGAATGAGAGGAAGCTCAATGAACTACTTAAGCCTCGTACACGCGGGACGACGATCCTACGACCGAACTGACCAAATCGTATGTTGGCTGTTGTGTCTAGCATGACTGCACTACACAATCGTACGACCAAAGAAAGAACGTTCAGGTGCATGTAATTCGCATCCGGCCATTCCTGACTTCTGAGCATGCGTGTTTTGCACAATACAACTTGTTGTACCAACTTCTCTGAACACACGATACAACGGTCGTATGAACGCTTGTTGGTACAACCAAGTTTTCTAGTCTGCTCACACAACTCCCCTTGGACGACCGTCGTATGTTCGGCTGTTCTAATCGCGCATACGAACGATCAATTTCACATACAACAGGTCGTTCGTACGACCTGTTGTATACGATTGTCGTCCCGTGTGTACGAGGCTTTAGAGTGCTCATCAGTGCCCTGGTAGTTCATTGAGAACTTTAAGCTGTCAACTGCAAAGGCTGATGGTAGTTGTAGTTCATTAATTCACAGGTAGCTGGCCACGGCCATGTGTGCCTCCCGCCATGGCTGTGCTCTTGTAGAATTGTGACAGTGAGTGCAGGGAGAAGATCGCTGTAACAGGAGGGGGAATCGGGGAAAGAGCAGGTAGATGCTGAACATGTTACACCCTATCATAGATGTGCGCAGCCTATTGCATTAGGGTGTGCACCACAAAAGCGCAAACATGAGTGTGTGTGTGTATATATATGTCAGAAGGGCAGAGGGCAGTGTCAGTAGGGCACAGATCGGTGTCAGTAGTTTATTTTTATTTTATTTTTTTTTCACAATTTTCTTTTTTTTTTTTACAATATTATATTTTATTTTTTTTACAATTTTTTTTAGGAGCCCTGCTGGGGTGCTTTGGTGAAATATCAGGGTTCTAAACAGACCCCTGATGTTTTGCTTTTGAGGAGACATCCCTTTCTCTGCAGCTAGGCAGTAGGGGGAATCTGCACAGTATAAGGTGATTAGAGTGTGCCCAGGCACACCTGCCACCCTATGTGCGCACGCCTATGCACCCAATATATGAATGTGACATGTAACATGGGTTACAAATTTGGATTATAACGAATGACCTGAAAAACGAAAAAAAAAAAAAAAAAAAGAATGAAATGAAAACAAAAAAATTTTCGGCAGTGCACATGTCTAATTATAGGCAAGGATTAAAGATAAAGAAGCTGCATAGTCAGTAAGTGAATAAATTAGCTCAAGAAAGTGCTTATAAAATCTGAGGGTTTAATATCGCTTTAAGGTTATATATCATGGAAGCCGAGGTTTTGCCGGTTGATGTACAGCAGGGGTAGGCAACCTGGAGCCCTCCAGCTGTTGCAGAACTACAAGTCCCATCATGACTCTGGGAGTAATTGTAACTTCCAGCCTTGCAATGCCTCATGGGAAATGTAGTTCCACAACAGCTGGAGGACTGATGTACAGTATTTATGTGAATAATGTCTATCACTTTAAAGAAGATCCGATAAATATATGATATACAAAACACATTTTTTTAACAGTAGAAGACAAAACACATTTAGCTAATTTAGTTTTTACAGGTACTTATATAGTGCTGTACATTTACGGAGTGCTTTACATATTTATTATACATTTACATCAGTCCCTGCCCTCAAGAAGCTTAAAATCTAAGGTACCTAACTCACATTCATACATACACATAGTAAGGCCAATTTAGACAGGATCCAGTTAACCTACCAGCATGCCTTTGGAGTGTGGGAGGAAACCGGAGTACCCGGAGGAAACCCACGCAGGCACAGGGAGAACATGCAAACTCTGTGCTGATAGTGCTGTGGTTGGGATTTGTACCAATGACCCTATTCCTTTTAGATTGCAAGCTCCCATGGGCAGGGCCTTCCTAATCCTCTTGTATCAAATTGTATTCTTTATTTTATACAGCGCTGTGCAAACTGTTGCTGCTATTTCCTGTAAAATAACTATAATCCATTTGTGGCGGAGGGATGCCCCCTGTACATGGAGCACACAAGGGGGAGAACCATAAGGCCTCGTTCACCTCATATGACGCTTCTATCACTGGGGATCTGCACTCATAATAATTCCATCTAACCACATAATTCCATCTGATGTAGAACACGACGCTCTTGACCAAACATAATCCGCTATAGTATTCCTCCATAAAAGAGTAATAGTAGACAAGAGAATACAAGATAAACTATTCTCTAAGATCAGTTTGGAGTAAGAAGTCCATATTAGAGAGAAAAGAAGAAGAAGGAGGAGGAGGAGGGCTCCCTAGGAATCCTTTTTCCGGTCAATTTGATCCCCTGCGGTCCTGTAGGGATCAGGCTATGCTCATAGTGCGGTTCCAGAATGTATGTTTTTGATTATTATTCCTATTTCTGTTTTTTTCTGAAACATATTACAATTATAACTACAGCCACCATCCATGTGGTGTATCCTGTGATGTACATCCTACAATACTAGATACCATTACAGGAATATTTTCTCTGTGACTGGAACTGTTCTTTTTCTCTTAAAAAAAAAATAGCAGCTTTGAATGCCTTTTTTAATAATGAATATGATTTTTTTT
Organism: Glandirana rugosa; assembly: GCA_018402905.1. Lineage (NCBI taxonomy): Eukaryota > Metazoa > Chordata > Amphibia > Anura > Ranidae > Glandirana > Glandirana rugosa. The sequence goes on along the minus strand of BLSH010014141.1, from coordinate 326,888 downwards.
TTTTTATATGAATGCTATAAATAAAAGATATGTGATTTTATATCATTGGCTGTGATTGTAATGAATATAACATTGGCACCTTAAAAATGCACCATTTGGCAAGTATATGTTTAGTGATAATAATAATAGCTGACGCATTCATCTTTCTATCATTCTGTTATATTGCAGAAAAATCCAACAGTTTGTGAAATGTGAGATTTTTTGCATAACAGCAAATTATATAAAACTATAAAGCCTCGTACACACGGGATGACGATCGTACGTACGATCATCTCAAACCGTATGTTGGCTGTTGTATGTAGCATACTGACTGCACTACACAATCGTACGACCACAGAAAGAACGTTCAGGTGCATGTAATTAGCATCCGGCCGTTCCTGACTTCTGAGCATGCGTGTTTTGCACAATACAACTTTGTTGTACCAACTTCTCTGTACACACGATACAACGGTCGTATGAGCGCTTGTTGGTACGACCAAGTTTTCTAGTTTGCTCATACAACTCCCCTTGTACGACCGTCGTATGTCGGCTGTTCTAATCATGCGTACAAACGATCGATTTTGCATACAACAGTCGTACGACCTGTTGTATACGATCGTCTTCCCGTGTGTACGGCTTAACCACTTGCTGACGGCTGATCGGCATTTGACGGCGACAGAGTGGCTCTGTAACGCGGATCATATGACGGCGGCCGCGAGATCGGTTGTTCTCTGCGCTCTCTGTGTTCGGGGAGGGCCAGGGAGCGGGTGCGGCGGAGTCGATCTCCGCCGGCCACCCGCGATGCCCCCCCCCGGAGTGAAAGAACGGAGGTCCGTGTAAGTAAACACGGACCTCCGTTCTGTGAAGGGGGAAGGGCTGTGATCACAGCCTTCCTTTACACGGAAGCTGTGATCGCTTCCCTTCCCCAGCTAGGGCAGTCCCCCCACAGTTAGAACACGCCCAGGGAACACAGTTAACCCTTAGAGCGCCCCCTGCAGGTTAACCCCTTCACTGCCAATGGCATTTACACAGTAATCAGTGCATTTTTATAGCACTGATCGCTGTATAAATGCCAATGGTCCCAAAAAAGTGTCAAAATGTTCTGACATGTCCGCTGAAATATCGCAGTACCGCTAAAAATCGCAGATCGCCGCCATTACTAGTAAAAAAAAAACAAAAACCCCAGAAATGAATTCTCATCATCCGTAAACGCAACCACTTTTGCGCAAACCAATCAATAAACGCCAATTGCGATTTTTTTATCACAAATATGAGGAACAATATAAATTGGCCAAAACCGATGAAAAAAATGTTTTTTTATATTTTTTTTGGGATTTGTATTTTAGCAAAAAGTAAGAAATTTGTGTTTTTTTTCAAAATTGTCGCTCTTCTTTTGTTTATAGCGGCGATCAAAAATGATGCAGCGGTGATCAAATACCACCAAAAGAAAGCTCTATTTGTGGGAAAAAAAGTACGCAAATTTTGTTTGGGTACAACGTCGCACGATCGCGCAATTGTCAGTTAAAGCGACGCAGTGCCGAATTGCAAAAAGGGCTCCGGTCCTAAAGTGTGAAATCCTTCCGGGGCTGAAGTGGTTAAGGCTGCTTTCACACGGCTCAGATGAAAAAACACATTTAAAAACACATATGCATTTTTATCAAAGAGAAAAAAGGGCGCCGCTCCCCAACCCAGTGCATTGGTATATAGATGAATGTGGCCACGGCCAGTGTGGCTCCTTTCATGTGCTCCTGACATGTTTCGCCCTGCTCACCAGGACTTGATCACAGAGGTGACCGCATCCCTTGAGCAGGGCGAAACATGTCAGTGGGATGTGCCTGGAGCGACGCTGGCTGAGGCCACATTCATCTATATACTAATGCACTGGGTTGGGGAGCGGCGCCCCTTCTTCCAAATGATAATGCTCTTCCACCTCTGAATGGTGCACTGACGCCAACTCCCTTCACTGCAACCAGCGGGGAGATCTCTGTCTCAGCTCAAAACCTCACTGAAAGTCTCATTTGGATCGCCTATGTGTTTTTGATGTGTTTCCAGTGCGTTCTCTGGAGCCTATTACCCAGCATGTACCTTTGAAACTTGAACATGTGACAATGCAGGTGCGTTTTTGAGGGGTTTTGACACATTTTCTATTCATAACAATGGGGACCTACATTTTTGGAGCAGTTTTGAAAATGCAATGCAGGACTTTTCAAAACGCACCGTGGCGTAAAGAATCTCAGGATTAAGCCCTGGTTCATATATATGCGATTCTGGATGTGTTTTCAACCGCACAGATTCTTAGGATAGACTAAATGTTATTGTTTCCTATTGAGATGGTTCACACAGATCCACATGGATTGTGTTTTGATTGCTATCCAAAACAGGGTGGGATTCACATGTGATTTTGCATTGAAGTGAATGGATGGCATGTCAACATTGTAAGGAATGGAAGGCGGCATTGTCGGCAGCAGTACTGATCACAGTAAAAATCGCACTGCGATTTTAGGACGCATATATGTAAACCTAGGCTTTAAGGGATTTTTTTTTGCATTTTTAGCATGGTAAAAATGCAGCAAAAAACCATCCTTGTGAATGCATTGGTGTATTCACACCTGGAAATGCACCTGTTACATGTGAGATCCCCAGCAGGAGTTCCCAGCAATTAGCTGTGGGAAGCGGCCCCATTGAAAAGAGTCAGCTATGTCTGCTATGATTAAGCACTGAGTAAGCACGAAATATGTTAGCTATTTTCTGCATTGGAAAAAAGTATAAACCACTGCGCTTAGCACCTATTGATGTGTAGTCCACTAAGTGTCCACAATCTATAAATGTCCACGAATCATCCCAAAGAGACGGTGACAACAGTGCTTGTGCTCAATCAAACTTAGGTGCTCCAATTGTGCTCAGTGTGCCCCACATGGATGTCCACTCACCCTTCCTCCAGTGACCACCTATCTCAAGTATGGTCTAATGAAGCATATGTGGGGACCTCCCCTGTGGGTATTCCAGCATTCCACACCTCCAACAGTTAATCCATTGTGCATGCCACTATATGTGGAAAGAAAAGCCTCAAAGTGCAAATACCATTGGATAAAATTTATATAAGCAATTAAAAAAATTTAAAACTCACATTTGTTGGTGCCTACATAGCCTGGCACTTGGATGTAAAGGTAGCCTATTCACTAAGGGGGAATCAGCCCTCACCGAGGTAACTGTAATTGCCGCAGGAGCGGTCGTACGTGACGGTTCCCCGTGGGTCCCCTTGTTCATAGCGGTTCCCGTGGGTCCCCTCATGCGGCGCAGGCGGAAATACGTCACGATGAGGTTTAACAGCGTCATCGTGACGTATTTCCGCCTGCGCCGTACGAGGGGACCCACGGGAACCGCTACGAATGACCGTTCCCACAAACGAGGGGACCCACAACATTTATAGATTGTGGACACTTAGTGGACTACACATCAATAGGCGCTAAGCGCAGTGGTTTATACTTTTTTCCATTTATTAAGGCTTTTTGCTAATCCATCCACTGCAGCTGCCTATGTTTGTTGAACATCTGTATCCAAGGCGCTGAATTCCCTTTTTTGGTTGTATTTTCTGCCTCCCACTGCTGTAGCTTGTGGTTGTGCATTTTATTCAAGCAGCTACAATAAACGTGGTTTTAGACGTGCGGCCTGTGACGAACGCAAACTCGTGACAGAGGACCAGCCAAATTCACCCCGCGCTTGTCACTAACGAAGCAATGCCACTCTCAGCTGCTCCAACACAAAGATTTCCCAGCTTGCGGGACCACAATCTATGTGCCAGCAGTCTGCCAGCGATTGTTACCAGGCTAATTCAAGCAATTAAGCCTTTCAATGCCACCACCTCTTCGTTTGGTCGAGCAAGAGGGACTCAGAATTTTAGCAATACCAATTATGATTTTAGAATAATCACCTGTAACGCACGCTGTCACCACAGACAGGTGTATTCAGATGATTTATCCTAAACAGTAGCACTCTTCAAGGTACAGGTTCGTTAGAGCTTGCATTAAGAGCTTTAGGGACAAGATTAAAACTTTTCAGAACAAGGTTTAATAATGAAAAGGTAAAAATTGGTGCAAATAAAACATGTACAGAAAAAGGTGATTGAAAGCAGTAAAGACATAATATACAGCAGCAAAGAGAAAAGGGAGAAAGATACTTGCAGTTAATATTTGTGATTGAACAGAGATTTGTCAATGAATCAAACAGGTTCTCAGATGTTCGTAGTTGATGGTAAAATGGAGAACTGAGAACTGTCCTGTCTATTCCCTTTTTCTCTGGAAGCAAAGGGGTGGGGCCATATGCCCCTGACCACTCACATGGGTAAGGAGGGCCCATGGGCTGTCCGGGGTGGACCATGGAATAACGACCCTCCCTGATATACAGTTTCTGTACCAATATCATATTTGGCAATATGTACAAGGTGCATTCCTGAAACTTTAATCAATTATAGTCCAGTATGAATTTTGCATTCCAACAAGTCTAAACATGACAGGTTTCCAATCTCAACTTTATATAGGAGGAAGAAGTGTTACCAGAGATTCCTCATGTGATCGGGCCTAGCGGTCTTAAGACTTAATTTGTTCAGTGTAAAATTCTGCATTTGAATATATACTTGTTATTAAGATGTCACGTTCCTATCCGAATTTATGAATTCAGGGTATATTTCTTTAAGTTTTGGGCATGAGGTAGGGGTCTCTGGAAGGTCACTGTGATTCTGTGCCCCTTTACGATACTCGTTAATTCTGAGCATCCTGTGATGGCCTGCTCTATCTTCTTAATGGATCTGGTTATTGGTTTACGATATGACTGCTAGCAAAACCAGACACCTTGGTGCCTCTTAGCTAAGATAACAGTTCCTTTTAAAGTGTGTTTTTGGAATTCCATACTGAAAAGGGAGGAGGGAGTGAGTCTGTTAGGTTAAAACTGTCATGGCTGACGTCTGAACAAAATGGTTGACAGATTTTCGTGTGTCCAGCACGTGATATCATTACACGGCCATCTACTATTTTTACCTTTTACTGTGAAGACAGTTACGAGCTGGACCAGCACCTAGTAGCGTGTTACCAAGAGTAGATCAATGGACCGATCTAGAGCGGTGTATTCTTTTTCTATCCCATTGAAAAGAATAGGAGGCTGTTGACTCCAGCAGCTAATCGCAGCAACTCTAATGTAGTTACTGCATGAGCCATTACATGCAAATGGCCTTGATTAGTTGAGGGGATCCTCATCCTCCCTTTGATTTCAAAGGGACTGCCTCCTGTAGCTAGTTGCGGGGAACCCTCATTGGGGATCTTGCATGTAATTGGAGTCGGGTGCATTTGCCGGTGTAAATGCACCCTAAAAAATGTATAAAAGTGAAAAAGCAAAGAGTGTTATACATATGTATAATCATGCCTCCTAGTGATCGGCCTAAAGAACTCACTGAACTGTTGATGGTATGAAGTCACATGGCTGGACAAACTCCAAGGTGACTCGTGATATGCTGATCATGCATACCATGTAATGTACACAGTACAGGAGTGATGATGCCTCTGATTAAGACCTCTGACAGATCAACACCCTAGCAGCTGCCTCCTAATTGAAAACACAGGAGATGGATGTACATATTCGCAGCTTGTCACCCTACTGCCAGTGTCTTTCTTGTTTTCCTAAAGGAGAAGTACAGCCAAAGTTCGTTTGGCTGTACTTCTGTGAATCACAGGAGTGCAGTTCGTTCTGCACTTCTGTGACCCCTTTTCAGCAGACAGCGGGCTGAAGTCCACTGTCAGCTGATGTCACAGAGCCGGTCCAGGCTCGGGAAAGATTGCGACTATGGAGTCGGGATCCGCTCACATGCTTAAACTGGCTCAGCCTCTCTGCGAGCCACGGAGAGCCTGTGCCGGCCACTCCCACCCCCTCCACAGCCCGGCGTGCCAGTGACAGTCACCAGCTCTCTGCTCAGGGAGCTGTGAGAACCGAGTGTTCAGCAGTGTTCGATCGCTCGGTTCTCAGTGTTAGAGGCACCGGGGGACAGATGCTGCATCCACCTAGGTATGTATGGATCTAAAAAAACAAAAACCCATACATCTCTTTAAAAAGTGTTACTAAACCCAGGAGCCTGCATTCACAATATCTAGCCTCCCACAGTACACAGAAATGCAATTATTATAGCAAATATAAACTGCTAAATACCATTTCTCACCAACAGTATATAGCAGTCTTGTAACTTTTATCAGTGTCTGAGCATTGACTTTCCTATGGGGCTGCATGATCCCTGACCCTCTGTCTGGACAGTGCTGATTGGCCCTGTGTTGATCACATGCACCCTCCAAAAAAAACAAAAAACTCTCTAGCATTACACAATAAACTGAGCATGTGCAGAGTGCCCCCAGGGCTCTGTTCTATCAGTAGATAGATTTGGGACAGTAAAAGAAGGGGAGGATCAGAGAAGAGCCAAACAGCATTTTTATACAATGCAGAGGATTAACCCCTTAAGTTTCACAGTGAGTATAACAAGCATGCTATGCTGCATATACACATTGATTTTACAGTTACGGGTTTAGTAACACTTTAATATTATGTACAGTCATTTTAAAATCTCTTCTACAAATGGATGTAGAATCTCAAGCATTTTGAGTTGTTCCAGACAGACTGTTTCTGAACTCCGTTCCTTGTTTTGCTTTGACATTTCTACAGTCTCATCAAGGAGCATGTTGTTGCAATGAAATATGCTGGTAACTGTGAATAACAAAGTGTCCCAGGGTAAGTCACAACTTCCTTGTTCAGATAATAGTGCTCTTTACATGATCACCTTTATATATATCCCCCCTCCCTCTAGAATGTAAGCTCCACGGGCAGGGCCCTCCTGTATTGAATTGTTTTGTAATTGTGCTGTCCCCCCTCTACATTGTAAAGCGCTGCGCAAACAGTTGGCGCTATATAAATCCTGTATAATAATATTTGTGGCTCTATTTGGTGGGTGGTGTAAGTGGATCTTCATTTGCCTGAGGTTTATAGGGAAACAATAATATTATTGATATTTCCCAAGGCTTATTTTAACCTCTCTGGCAGTGATTATGTCAGATTGTTGCGTCTCAAAGCGGTACATTTTTTCGCATATAAATTTGGCGTTTTATATTGTAGGCCTGTAATTCTTAGGAATAACTCACTTAAGACAAGAGTCTAGTAGACATCCTGGGTATGATAAAGTTTGAAAAAACGAAATCATAAATTATAATATATATGGTAAAAAATATATATAATAACTATACATAATCAAAAATAATAATATAATAATAATAAAATGTATTCAATAATGTAATCTAGTCCAAAACACTGAAATTTGCTCAGTTGCAGAATTGTCGCTGTCGTCACTTTCAGTGTCTGATGATAAATTTACCCACCAATCAGTATCACTCAATTCTGCAAATGATTCTTATTTACTATCGCTGTTTTCTAGCTGATCAAAAACCGCTTTTGACGTAAAGGGACGCTTTTTGGTTGCCATGGACATTCTCAAGTTTCCAGGCAGAAAGAATGGCATTTATAATATAAAAGTGCATGCAGGGCACTGGATAAATGGGATGTGAAATGATTTGATACAGTAATGTAATCTTACAGGTTACAGTGTACTGTATGTTTGCTGTGTGTTTCACTTTTTGAATTTCCCGCCCGGCTCCGCCCCCGTGCAACGCGACGCTCGCAGGGAACGGAGCCCGGCATCACACAGGCATCGGGCGGAGGACACAGCCCACAGACACAGCGGGGGGACATCGCTGGATCCAGGGGACAAGGTAAGTAACAGCCTTGGATCCAGCGATGCGATCCCGAGTGTGGCTCAGGGTAACCGCTATTTGCAGTGAAAACTCACCCCGAGCCACACTCAGGAATACTGTCAACAGGTTAAATAATTAAAACATGTTTATTGTTAAATTCATTATTTTGTCGCATAGTTCTTGTTAAGTTTATTATATTTGGATTCTTATTATCTGCTGTGTTTTATACACAGTTGTTTTGCTACAATAATTCCTGAAGAAGCCATGTTTATGGCGAAACCTGTAGAGACTGTAACATCTGTAGCTTGATCGAAATCCGTTTGAATGGAATATTGTTGTATGACAGCATACTGTGATTATCGGATTGAATGAATAATATTTGTAACTGTACACAAGTTGAATGGACTGATTAACGTGAGAGGAAATTATATCATGTGTATTGATTTTATCAAATATTTTCATGGAAATAATATATAATTTTGTAAATTTTAATTGTGTCAATATTTGAGCACCTAAAAAATCCCGTCCTACCTGTACAATGCCTATAATATTATTGGCACAATTTTGTTTTATATTTTTAGCCAATGGTTTTATTTAATGTTTTACAAATAAATGTTTAATAGAGTATGAACCCATGACACAGGATTTCCAGTGATTTATTGAAAATAAAAAGGCTTTTGCAGTCAATCGTTCTGTGACTAGAAGACAGTTTTGATCAGAGCAGGCAGGAGAGGAAAGTAAAAGAGGGGGGGAGAGAGACGGGTATGCAAATCTGGGCTTGAGCTATTGAGTTTTGTGACAACAGGTCTTTTTAGCAAGGAATGGTAAAAAGGATCCTTTTGTTCTGAAAAACCTTGGTTTTGGCCCAAGGTCCTTAACCCCAAATGTTGGCTCTTAAGGTGACACTAAATTATGGTTTAAAAAAAATTCTAATCAAGAATGAAGTATGGAGAAGTGGTGCCAAAACTCTTTTGCCCTACGTCTCCTGTAGGTCACAGTTGTGCACTTAGTTCTGCACTCCTATTACCCAGATTCATCTGGCATTGGGTAAAAGTCTGCTGTCAGCTGATGTCACTCATCCGTTCCAGACTCTGGAGGGATTCTAACGTAAGTGTCAGAATCCACCTAGATGCCTGAGCCGCAGCTGGCTCAGCACGCTGAGAGCCTGAGCCAGCCCCTCCCACCCCCTCACAACCTGGTGCTCCAGTGAGCACTGGAGGAGCAAAGCAGAAAGCTGGTGATTGACAGTCATCAACTCTTTGCTCACTGAAGACCGAGAACTGAGCGATCAGCTGTTTTTAATTGCTCAGTTCTCAGTGCAAAGGCAGTGTGGGACAGATTCAGCATTGTTTGTTATTTTGAAATCTCACATGTAAGTGGGTTAAAATAGATGGGTTCTGTCCCAGTCAGGAGGGTAGGAATTATTGCCTTTCCCGGTTCTTTGTTTTTTGGCGGGTTCTGCTCTGGGTCCGACCCACTAATCCTGTGTTATATAAATATGGGACAGGGGTCAGGTACAAGAGTTTGGTCCCTGAAAGAGGCCCAGAGTCAGCCCCAGAGGTAGTTGGGAAGAGCTCTGTCCAGGGGACAAAGGGTTAGTGGAGAGCGGAGAAAGCTGTATCGGGGACCAGTAAGGGTACTTTCACACAGGGGTGTTTTTCAGGCGCTTTTGGGCTAAAAATAGTGCCCTTATAGTGCCTGAAAAACAACCCCCATCCACCCCAGTGTGAAAGCCTCAGTGCTTTCACACTGGGGCGGTACGCTTGCAGGACGTTACAAAAGTCCTGCGAGCAGCATCTTTGGGACGGTGCGGTGAGCGGTGTTTACACTGCTCCTTCACCGCCCCTGCCATTGAAATCAATGGCAAGCGCTTCCGAAGCACACCGCCTTGGAAGCTCAGCTCACCGGCACTTTTAATCCCTTCTTAAACCCTTGTGGGGGGGTTAAAAGCACCGCACTCCCAGCTGCATAACGGCGCCATAGCAGCAGAAAATCGCTGCTGAAACTATAACTTTACCGCTACCGCCCACCCGCATCCCCCCTCCCCCCCCTTTGAAGGTAGCCTTAGGGAGAGAGAGACAAACAATGATACCCACGACAACCGGAAGGAGATTTTCTAACACCATCGAAATTTAATCGGAATCTGGGGTTCGACCCAAAGACACCAACACCAGAGTATACCTCTGAAGGACTTACATTTAGAGGTGCACCGAATTGAAATGTTGGTGCCGAAACCGTAACCAAAAATGCAGGATGCGTTTGGCAGAAAACCGAAACCAAAAATGACAGTTCTGTATATAGTATATATATTTTTATATATATAATTGTATTATGTTCACCTTTTTAATTAATAACATGAATTTAAATTCTTCATTATTGGCACCCTTAGCGCAAGAAAAGTTCAAGAAAATGATATGCCTTTAAATTCTATGTATGTCTTCAAACGTTGCGCTTCCATTGTGGTGTTAAAAATCTTGCTTGCTGCATTTTTGGTGAGTTAAACAAACGCACCAAAAATGCCAATAACACCATTGTACCTTTGCAGGTATGCCGGGTCAGCACAAGCCTGTAGTTAGGAGTAGGGACGTAGGAAAAAACCCGTTATTGTATGCTGGACTTTGAGATGTTCATTTTACACTTTTTTAAATAAAACATTGGCCTTGCCTAGTCTGAAGTTACTAAAGAGGTGTATTGCATGTAACTGGCACACACAGTTCACCGAGTGGGTATTAACTCAAAGGAGTATGAAGACATCGGTATGGAGTAATGCGAAGACACATGACCTAGGGTAACAGAAGTTAACAAGCAGCCTGTCGATAGCGTGCGCCTGTTATAGGTGGAGAGGCCTCAGTGAGGCAAATGTTGTTGGCACTCCTTTCGCCAGCTGATTGTTTCCCAGACCAACAGGAGCGGATTTGCGCTACAGAGGTTCCCATCCTGTACGGAGGTTTAAGAGTCAAGTTAAGTGCATGAGTGGAGCCCATGCAGAGTGCATGGCAGGGCCCACTCGGCTATTGCGGAGTAGTAGTGGAAAATGCTGGACAGGATGTGGACAGAGCTCAGCATGTCCCTCCTAAATGCAGATTACGAGAAGGTGTACATTGTCGTGGGGAACCAAGCGTTAACTAGAGAAAATTAGCAGTGTCAGTGTACAGTCATCTCTAGTGGTCCGCCTTAAGGTTGAGTATTCCCCCATGAAAGCCTCAGGCTGATCCCAGGGCATTGATGAAGATGGCATGAAGTAAGGGTATCACATATATAGTAAAGTGACCCTGTATAAGGTGCCTAGCATAGCCCAGAAGAACCAGTGGCATAGCCCAGAAGGTACCATGGCATAAGCTAGTTAGTTGTTCAGGCTTGCCCAACAATCTTTCTTGTGAACAACTCATGACTGTTTCCTGATTGGTTCCTGCAGAAGGTTCCATCTCTTCTTTGGAGAAACTCCTGATAAAGGGTGTATATAGCAACTGCACCCGGAATGACGAGTATGCTCCACGTGCATTGCCGCTAGCCACCATGGCCAGTCACCTTCAGGGCCGGCTCTACCACTAGGCAGAGTAGGCGGCCGCCTAGGGTGCCACTGCCACCCAGGGCGCCCAGTCGCTGTTGATCTGTCACCGGTCTGCATTGATCACTCATGTCACTGGAGAGCCACGGCTGGCAGCACACCAGGGCGAGAAAATGAGGCGGGTCCAGGGGGCACAGGTGCAGGCCTGTGGACCACGGCTAAAGAAATGGGTAGAGAGGTACTGCAAAAATCTCCACCTCCATCGTATACATGGACAGGGAGGGTGAAGGGGGTGGAGTCATGGGGCGGAGCCAAAGGGGCGGCAAAATGAGGTTCCGCCTAGGGTGTCAAAAATCCTTGCACCAGCCCTGGTCACCTTTCATGGAAGTGAACTTACTCGACACCAGAAAGCAGTACCAAACCTGCCTACGGGTTCGCCCTCTGTCTCCTGGGAGTCCAAGAAGAGTTGTGAGTCTTATGTCCTAGCTGCAAGAGACGCCATGCCGTTATGTCTGCATCGGCTCACTGTGGCATGTGCAAAGTTCTGCTGTTTCACCAGATGCTGGAGGAAGAACCCCACAGTGAGATTGGGCCTGATTGCTTGCCCATAAGTGATCCCATTGCCGGAGAGGCGTCCACCTTGGAGCCTCCAACGAAGGTCCTACCATATAACTATTAACAGCCTCAAGGGAAGTCCTCCCTCAAGGGACCCAGGGTTGAGCTGCCATACTGAAGTACTCCTACAACGTCTGCACCCGCCAGGGCTGCTCTTTGGAAGCCACCTTTGAAGATTTCCCGCCTCTGCCTACACCTATCATGGATTCCAATGATGAGGAAGAAAGACAACTTTGACCCATTATTGGACTTGCCACCACAGGCATCAGCCACATGCTGCTCTTGCTCCTAAGTGTATTGCCTAACCAACATGACACAAAACAAAGTAACTTGACAGCATATGATTAACTTTATTTACCTATACTAAACAGTTAATCTAATCTAAATGCAATCAATTAAGCAGTATAATATATGGTTAATAAATCAATACTACATATGATCAGCCAGGCAATACGTCAGATAGAAAACAACACATCACCGAAGGAGTTACAAACAACATCCACGCCCCACTTTGACTGAGGAGGCCCGTTACAGCCACGTCAACTGGAATTCTCGTTTGGAAACAAAGGCTCCTGAGCGAATGTCCACTCACAGGTGAGGCTCCAGTTCCAGAAGAAAACAACTGCATTTTATACCTTGCTGCAAAAAAAAAAAAAAAAACAGCCTGGTTTCTGTGTATGAACATTGTTGACATGGTTAGGAGTGGGGTGACTCTGTTGCGCAAACTGGATGCTGGCCAGAAGCTCAAGCATGTTCAAGACAGCATCCCCTTCCCATCAATCTACGGCACATATCGGTAACTAACTTGTCCTTTGACCTAAGATTTATGATCATAACCTGACCGTGACTTGTTATGGATAACTGCAGCTTGTTATAACTTGTTTTATTTCTTAATAATAAAGCATCCATTCTGTCTTACGGTACCAGTCCTCCCCTTGCATGAAGTTCTGCACTGTTAGCTAGATGTTTTCCACATACCAATGTTCTCCATTATTAGTTATACAAAATGTATTTAACAGAGCTATGGGAGAACTTCTATCTTGCAGTTCCTAACTTACAGTTTCGATTTAATTATCCCCTAACTTATTGCAGACACGTAATCAGTAGACAACTTTAACCCATTTGTACTACACTGCCCTCCCAGTGCCATCCAAGAGGGATTTCTTGGGAGAGACTGATTTTTGACCTGGATGAGGAACTACCCCTGTCTCCGTAGGCCGAGGTCCCTCATCTACGTCTCCCTCTTCCACGTGAACCTCAGGCTGCTGCTACGGCCCTGATAGAGCATATTGGGTACAAATACCACCAGCCACCTGACATCTATCTGCCGCAAGGATCCCTTCACTACAAAACATGGATTACTCACTTGGCTCAATTACAACGCTATATTTAAGAAGTACATACGTGCCCAATAACGGAGGACATGTCCTTATGTACCTGAACAGTTGTTTTTACAATTGGAGGATGAAAGGCCAAAGAGTTATAGTAGAGCCCTCTGGGAGAAAATGCTTGTTCCCGAACACATGCTGAGCTTTGCTAAACAGAATGAATATGTGGAAGCAGAGTTCCACAGGCTCTATAAATACTATAAAACCGGACATCATATCTACATGGATTGGGTGCAGATAGTAAAGCCTGATGGCCGCCTGGTTGCGCATGGAGCTCTGGTCTTTCTGCCCGATCTGGATTATTACATTTCAAATTGTTGCAACTGTGTTTTCATGTTTATGCACTTTACTGTGTTACTGCTGCCATTGTATTGAAATGTCTGGGGGGGGGGTGGGGGGTAAGCGGTTTGAAATAGCTAGCTAGCCAGGATGATAGGAGTAATGCCTTTCCTAGTTCTTTGGTCTTTTGTGGGTTCTGCTCTGGGTCCGGCCCACTAATTCTGTGATATATTAATATGGGACAATGGTTTGGTACGAGAGTTCGGCCCCCGAAAGAGGCCCAGAGCCAGCCCCCAGAAGTACTTGGGGAGAGTTCCGCCTGGGGGACAAAAATTTCAGGGATGCGTTCAGTTCAGGTTCAGGGACAGTCTGAGAGAGAAAGAGAGAAAGCTGTATCCGGGACCCATAGGGGAGGGCGACGGAGAATAAGAATGAAGAGCAGAAGGAAATTTTCTCTCACCATCGGGATGTAAAGTTATTGGAACCTGAAGTTCACCCCGAAGACATCTACACTGGAGTATGCTTTTGGAAGACTTACATCTACATGAGAATGCCTCTGAAGGACTGTAATCACTTGGACTTCACTTTTGCAGGTATGCCGGGGCAGCACAAGCATGTAGTTAGGAGTAGGGGTGTAGGAAAAACTCTGCTGTTGAATGTTGGACTTTGAAATGTTCATTTTGCACTTTTCTAAGTAAAATATTAAAACGTTGTCCTTGTCTGGTCTGAAGTTACTAAAGAGGTGTATTGCAAGTAACCAGCACACAGATGGTTCACCAAGTGGGTCTTAACACATTGGGGTATGCAGATATTGGTGTGGAGTAATGTGAAGACACATGTAGTTACCTAGGGTAATGGAAGTTAACAAGCAGCCTGTCAATAGCGCATACCTGTTATAGGTGGAGCGGCCTCTAGCAGTGAGGGAGATGCTGTCGGCACTCCTTACGCCAGCGGTCTGTCTTCCACAGCAACAAGAGCATATTGCACCGCAGAGGTTCCCATCCTGTACAGAGGTATGGAGGTTCAAGAGTCAAGTTAAGTGCACGTGTGGAGTCCAGGCAGAGTGCATGGTGGGGCCCACTGCTACAGGGGAGTAGTAGTGGAAAATGCTGGACAGGATATGGACAGAGCTCAGCATGTCCTGCCTAAATGCGGATTACAGAGAAGGTGTACTTTGCCTTGGGGAACCAAGAGTTGGCTAAAGTTGTGGTGTCAGTGTACACGTTGTACGTTCATCTCCAAGAATAGAGGTCCGCCTTAAAGTTGAGTATTCCCCCTCAGCAGCCTCAGCCTCGTCCCAGGGCATTGAAGAAGATGGCACAAAGCATGTGTAGTAAAGCAACCAGGGGCGTAACGATAGGGGTTGCAGGGGTTGCAATTGCAACCGGGCCCCATGGTTCAGGGGGCCCATGTGCCTCCCTTGTACACCTGAATAGGAGGGATGGCGGGGGTGGCATTTAGAGGACCCAATCTCCTCCATTTTCCTCTATCCAGTTTACTTGTCTTCTGCTGTTCCCAGGGCCCCTGTGTGCTTCCCTGGTCCCCCTGGGGCCTGCTGCAGAACTTGTGAAAGGGCCCCACAGCAGTACCGTAATAAAGGGACCCACAATAGGAGTAAAGGGCCCCAAGATCAGTGGGAAGAGGGAAGGGCCCTGGCCAGGGGTCAGGGGGCCCTTCATAATTTCTTGCACCGGGGCCCTGAAGGTTCTAGTTACGCCTTTGAAAGCAACGTTTTATAAGGTGTTTAACATAACCCAGAAGAACCAACTCAGGGGTAGGCCTCTCATGTGACCCTTGCTTGGCGCTCAACGAGGAGGGAAACATGGAGGATGTGACAAACATCCACCTACTTCCCCTTACACACACTTCTCTTTTAACCAAAAAAATTAAAAAGACGGGCCTGGAACAGTCAGGCTCAGGAAGAAACTACTTGAGGTTGGATGTCTTCTCTCCAAGAATTGAGGTGGTTTCAGTTAACCACTTGCCAACCCTCTAAATGTAATTATACGTCATTACTTTGACGTTAAATACCGGGGTTATGGCAGCAGCGGTATCTTTATCAGCCGGCTTTCCGACAAAAGTGGTCCCAGTGGCGCATTTGCCATGGGATCACTTTTATAGGCAGCAGAAGAGGTGCCCTCCCTCCTGCCGCTTCCTGAAGTCTTTCAGGTTTACTGGAGCTATCGGTAAACCCGGAAGCGATCCGGTCTGATCCATGGCTGGGCAGGAAGTCAGGTAAGGGCAAAAAATATACAGATTTTTACTTGTAAACAACAAATGTCAGAAAAAGGCTTGGTCTTACAGGAGAGAAGCCTGTACAACTGTGGAAGACTGAAAGTAAAACTGGAGTTCGGCTTTAATTAGGATTTTAAATGTGCACCGTATGCACAACACCCCCTATTCATGCCAAGTGCTCAGGCTGAAACACAATATACGTACAATATTTTTTCATGCTTTGTAGGTTATTGGTAAGCTAAATTTGTCCATCTGTCTCTGCACATGATGAGTGCTGTCAGTCAGTGAAGTTCTCTTTCAAAGCCTGGAACATTGTGATACTGTTTGATGTACAGCGGAGTGAACCTCCCTGTGGTGCGCAGTGACAGAATATCTCTATCTAGGTCATAAGGGAGATTTTATCTACCTCTAACTGAACCGAATGACACAACACAGCAAAATTGTTATAATCACCCTTATCAAAGAAGATACAGAGAACTAGGTCAATCACACAGCAATTGACTGTCGCTTAAAAAGTCCTTGCCTAGTTACTTTGCTTTTTTAAAAAGATTTTCCACTTGTAATAAAAGTCAGATTGCTTAATGTAGGTCACTGGTGTAGCTTATAGCGGCTGTAAACTGCAGTAAAAAAAAAAAATATTCCCCTGTAAAACAATTGCATAATGTGCTAGTATGTATGGATCGCATACCAGCACAATATGAAATACTTACCTTAGAATGAAGGCCTCCAGCGGCGCGCTGTCATCACAGACAGGGCTTCCACCTTCCCCCGGTCTTCCGTCCGGGTACGGGGGCTCCAGCTGTATGAGTGGCCAGAGCCGCCATGACGTCCCGGAGCCCTTAACTCTAAAGGGACGGCACGGTATGCCAGACCTTCAGAGCGCATGTGCCGGTGACATCACCGGCTGCATCCAGAGTGAATATCTCCTAAATGGTGCAAGTTTGGGAGATATTTATTTTACCTACAGGTAAGGCTTATTATAGGCTTAACTGTAGGTAAAAATCACAAAGCGGACTACTGCTTTAAAAAGATTTTCCATATAATAAAAGTCAGATTGCCTAATTTAGGTAACTAAAAAAAAAAAAAAAAAGTTCCCCTGTAAGGCAACTGTATAATGTGCTAGCATGCATTGCATACTAGCACATTATGAAATAGCTTAGAACCAAGCCCTCGAGTGGTGCTGTTACCGCTGACAGGGCTAACATCCTACTGAAGAAGCTCATTTCAGAGCGTAAAGCATACAGGTGTGAGGAGCCGCCATTTATGTCCTTTTTATATAAACGTGGAGAGTTGATGGTATGCAGGTTTTGCACTATGATTTGCCTTTGTCATTCTATGGCCACCCATGACTGATCGAGCTCTCAGGAGGAGAGCTCAGCATCTTCTTTCTTCTGCTCTTTTGCGGGGCCTTCTTTCTTCTGAGGGGTCTTCTATCTTCTGCTCTTTTGCGGGGCCTTCTTTCTTCTGAGGGGTCTTCTATCTTCTGCTGGGTCTTCTGTGTTCTGCCGCTGTAAATTCTCACTAGTGGTATTAAATGTTGCCTGCGCACAACAGCAGCAGCTGTCCGATTTCTACTCTATCCACTTCCAGACCACTTTGGATGGTAATACCAGGATGACACCTGCAGCTGGTACTGTCTTTTTTAGAGCCAGCGGTTGGCTCTCTTGTAAAAGGAATCGAGATCAGCTTTGATCAGCTCTCCACTATGGTAACTCGGAAGCGATGACCTGACATCACTTTCGGTTTACATAGATGTCAATGGCGCCATTTTTAAAAAAATCAAAAAGTACCTTTCACATGCCTATTGCTGTCAAAGGGATGTTTAAATTCCTTGTGACAACAATAAAAGTGCTAAAAAAAATTTAAAGCAACAGTGTAAAAAAATAAAATAAAATTAATAATTAAAAAAAAATTGAAGTGCCCCCATGCCCGTACAAAGGCAAATGCACGTGTCGATCCCGCTCAAATGCAAACAGTGATCATCCCACACATGTGAGGTGTCACCGCGAATGTCAGATCATGGGCAGTGATCCTAGCACCGGACCTCCTCTGTAAATCTAAAGAGGTAACCTGTAAAGGCTTTTAAAGTGTTGCATATGGATAGTAAAATGTATGCTGTTTTGTCGCGTTGCACAGGCGTGTGCAGTTTTAAAGTGTGACATGTTTGGTATCTACTTGGCCTAACAACATCTTTTATATTTTACAAAAAACTTCTTACAAAAAAATGGCAAAACCCACCAAATTATTCTCTAGGGCCTCTGATTTAAAAAGATATATAATGTTTGGGAGTTCTAAGAAATTTTATAGCAAAAAATGCTGATTGTTACATGTAAACAGCTATACAAGTCACTGACTAGCACCACCACTGTTTGTACGTAACCACTCACCTAAGATATTAAAGTGGTTGTCAACTCTTGACAACCACTTTAAACTACAGGTAAGCCTATAATAAGGCTTACATGTAGGTCCTGGGAATATTTCCTAAACTTGCATAGTTTAGGAGATATTATCTGTGTCTGCATGTGCTGACACATGCGCATTGAAAAAACGGGCCGCTTGGTGTTGTTTCTATGGGACCGTGCCATTACCGACGGCTCCCGCATGCATACGGAAGTAACTTTGGGTGGAAGATGTCGGCCCTGTACTCGGAGTGCCGACTCCAATACAGGGCTTAATTCTGAGGTAAGTATTTCATAATGAGCTAGTATGCAATGCATACTAGCTCATTATGCCTTTCCCTTTCAGGGTTTTATTTTTTATTTTTATTACAGGCTTTACAACCTCTTTAAATGTGAATAGAGCATCCAACCAACCCTGGACGCAGCCAATGTGCATTCAGGGTGTTGAATCTCCCTATTGCAGTTTGAATGCTGCTGTAGATAGGTTTAACCGGTTCCCTACCGAGTCATTGTAAAATGATGTCGGAAGGAACCCTTCCTCGATCCGGAACAAAGTCATATGACATCTTTCCCTTTTCGCCACTACTGCAGGCCGCTGGGGCTGTGTTCAATCAAAGCCGGTCACTACTGTGATCGCCTAGGACAAAGCACAGCTCCAATCAGGGTAAAGAGCCAATCGAATTGCCTCCTTACCACGTGACCAACATAATGTAAACAAACCAGGGTAACCGATCGTGTGCGAGAGGGAGATTGCGGTAACAGCTTGTTACCGCTTAGTGTATACACCAAGCACACTGATTCCCCCCCCGTAATAAAGAGGACCTGTCACCACCCCATCAAAGTACCTGTCACAGCCCATCAGAGTACCTGTCTCCAACCCATCTGAGTACCCGAGTACCTGTCACCAACCCATCTGACTACCCGAGTACCTGTCACCAGCCCATCTGAGTACCTGTCAACAGCCCATCAGAGTATCCGAGAACTTGTCACCAGCCCATCTGAGTACTCGAGTACCTGTCACTAACCCATCAGAGTATCCCAATACCTGTCACCAGCCCATCAGAGTAACCAAGTACCTGTCACCAGCCCATCAGAGTACCCGAGTACCAGTCACCAGCCCATCGGAGTATCCGAGTACCTGTCACCAGCCCATCAGAGTACCCGAGTACCTGTCACCTGCCCATCAGAGTACCCGAGTACCTGTCACTAGGCCATCAGAGTACCCGAGTACCTGTCACCAGCCCATCAGAGTACCCGAGTACCTGTCACCTGCCCATCAAAGTACCCGAGTACCTATCTGCAGCCCATCAGAATACCTGAGTACCTATCTGCAGCCCATCAGAGTTCCCGAGTACCTATCTGCAGCCCATGCCTCATAGAATATACCTCAGGTGTTTGCCTTCCAAAATGGGGTCATTTTGTGGGTAATTCCACTGTCCTGGTGCTCCAGGGCCTTCAAAAGTGTGATGGGTATGAATTAAATTTTATGTGTAATTTATGCTCCTGGAAAGCCTGACGGTGCTCCCTGCATGTTAGGCCTCTGTATGTGGCCAGGGTGTGAAAAAGTCTCACACATGTGGTATCGCCATACTCGGGACAAGTAGCAGATTATATTTTGGGGGTTAATTTTTACTATGTACATGCTATGTGTTAGAAATATCTTATAAATTGACCACTTTGTGTAAAAATAAAAGCGTTTTCATTTTCTTTACATGTTTTTCGAAGACTTGTGGAAAAAAATGAACCATTCAAAAGACTCATAATGCCTCATAGAATATACGTTGGGGTGTTTGCTTTCCAAAATTGGGTCATTTTGTGGGTAATTCCATTGTCCTGGTGCTCCAGGGCCTTCAAAAATGTAATAGGTCGTTAGGAAATTAGATGTAAAATTTCTGCTCCTAGAATGCCTGACGGTGCTCCCTGCATGTTGGACCCATCTATGTGGCCAGGGTGTAAAAAAGTCTCACACATGTGGTATCGCCATACTTGGGATGAGTAGCAGAATATATTTTGGGGGGTTATTTTTGCTATATACATGCTATGTGTTCAAAATATCATATAAATTGACCACTTTGTGTAAAAATAAAAGCGTTTTCATTTTCTTTCCACGTTTTCCAAAGACTTGTGGAAAAAAATGAACCATACAAAAGACTCATAATGCCTCCGAAAATATACGTTGGGATGTTTGCTTTCCAAAACGGGGTCATTTTGTAGGTAATTCTATTGTCCTGGTGCTGCAGGGCCTTCAGAAGTGTAATAAGTGGTTAGGAAATCAAATGTGCAATTTATGCTTCTAGAACCCCTGACGGTGCTCCCTGCATGTTGGACCTCTCTGAGTGGCCAGGCTGTGAAAAAGTCTCGCCATACTCGGGGCGAGTACCAGAATGTATTTTGGGGTGTAATTGGAGGTATGCATATGCTGTGTGTAAGAAATAAGTTGTTGTTTTTTGACAATTTTGTGCAAAAACAAAAAAAATAATAATAATTTCTTAATTTTCCCAAGAATTGTGGGAAAAAGTACAACTTCAAAAAACTCGCCATGCCTCTTACTAAATACCTTGGAATGTCTACTTTTCAAAAAGGGGTCATTTGGGGGGTATTTGTACTTTCCTGACATTTCAGGGCCTCAAGAAATGAGATAGGCCGCCAGTGCATCAGGTGTGATCAATTTTCAATGATTTGCACCATAGCTTGACTCTATAACTTTCACACAGACCAAATAATATACACTTATTTGGGTTAATTTTACCAAAGATAGGTAGCAGTATAGGTTTTGGCCCAAATTTATGAACAAAAATTACTTATTTGCAAAATTTTATCATAGAAACTAAAAAAAAAGTGTTTTTTTTTCAAAATTTTCGCAATCTTTTCACTTATGTCACAAAAAATAAAAAACCCAGAGGTGATTAAATACCACCAAAAGAAAGCTCTATTTGTGTGAAAAAAATGATAAAATGTTGTTTGGGTGCAGTGTAGCATGAGAGAGTAATTGTCATTCAAAGTGTGAGAGCGCTGAAAGCTGAAAATTGGTCTGGGCAGGAAGGAGGTATAAACGTCCGGTATTGAAGTGGTTAAAAGGAGGCTAATGAAAAGGCTGAACTAGAACTATATACAGTATTTCTTAATTTAGATGCGCAAACCAATATTGCATCTAGGTTGCTTTTTGTTGGAGTGGTTCTAAAGGCAGTTTTTTTTACCTTAATGCATTTTCTCCATTTAGGTAAAAAAACTGTCTGAGTGCCGCTCCCCCTTAGACTTACCTGAGCCCGATCTCGAACCAGTGATATGCAGGAGAGCAGCGGCTCTCGCTCCCTCCTTTGGCTCCAGCTGCTGTCAATCAAAACCAGTGAGGAGGGAGCTGGGGTCAATGGACACAACACACACAGAGCTCGGGATCAAACCTGCACAAGTGCCCCCATAGAAAGTGGCTTTCTATTGGGGAAAACATCAGAGAGGAGACAGGAGGGTAAGTGGGGGAACCTAGAAGAGGAGGGTCATGGACAGGTAAGTATAAACCAGTTTTTTATTTAACCTCCCTATTGTCAAATGACAGCTGGGCGGGAGCACTGTTGTTCTGGGAAGATGTCATATGACGTCATCCCAGGATCGCGCCTTGCCTCCCAGGCCGCACTCGGCGCAATCTGTCACCCAACGTGTCCACTGGACATGGCCGGCGACAGATCATTGCTGGTACCAGATGACCACTGTGGCCAATCACAACAGATCACATGACTGTTTTACACAATGAAAGGCTTTGTTACATGCCTTTTATTGGGTACTATTGTGATGAGCACTGTGATTGGTCACAGTCATCATATGGTACAGTCAGGGCCAATCATAGCCCATCTGTACCATGGTACTAGCTGTGATCAATCACAGCTATTCACAGTAGTAAACACTGAGTGAGCAGTTTTCATTCAGTAAAAACGGCTGCTGTAAAATCTACATGACGTTGCTCTGGTCTTCCAAGGTCATAGAGACGATCAGAGGCGATCTGGTCTCTGCTCGCATCTGTGACCAGCTGGCCTCACCGTCAGATCATTTTTTGGGCACGCTGGTAAAAATGGTAAGAAACAACGGTGAGCAGCAGGAGGGGCATCCCCTCCCACCGCTTCTAAAAGCAATCCAGTAGCAGCCGGCTGAAAAAGAATACCAGGGTTATTGCTGATAGCTTCAGCCATAACCGCAGTAAACCACTTGCAAACCGCAAGGTATATATACATATTGCGGTCGGCAAGTGGGTAAACTACCAACAGCATAGGGTAAACAACCATGGCTTTCTCTATAGATACAGTGGAGGAGTGACATAGTCTCCCAGGGACAAGAAAAGGATAAACAAGTAAAAATCAAGCAAGAAAGCTTGCAACAAGGAAAAGAATGCAACAACCATGCCAAGGACTAGTAAGCTGCAACATTTTTTGGTTTTGGGTTTAGATACACTTTTACTTTACGGTGATCAGGTCCCTATACAATAATAACTACACTTTTCACTGCAAAGAAAAGCGGTAAAACTGGTTGTATTTTGTTATTCCAGCAGCTTTTTAACCCCTTGGAGCCTAAGCCTTTTTCTGACACTTGTTGCCTACAAGTTAAAATCAGTCGTTTTTGCTAGATAAGTACTTAGAACCCACAAACATTATATATTTTTTTAGCAGAGACCCTAAAGAATATAATAGCGGTCGTTGCAATATTTTATGGCACACTGTATTTGCGCAACGGTCTTTCAAACGCAATTTGTTTGGAAGAAATACACTTTTGTGAATTAAAAAAAAACCAAAACAGTAAAGTTACAATACTCCTATTCTACTGGCCCTCCAACTATACTCAGCGCTACTTAGTTAGATGTTAGTTACACGATATAACATTAATATGCAAGCAGCTACTAAAAGAAACATAAACGAGTACACACAAATAAAACATCAGTCCATAACTATAATTTCCGGACGTTAACCACTTAAGGACCGGAAGGATTTCCCACTGTAGGACCAGAGCACTTTTTGCGATTCGGCATTGCGTCGCTTTAACTGACAATTGCGCGGTCGTGCGACGTTGTACCCAAACAAAATTGACTCCCTTTTTTTCCCCACAATTAGAGCTTTCTTTTGGTGGTATTTGATCCCTTCTGCGTCACTTTTGATAACCGCTATTAACAAAACAATAGCGTCAATTTTAAAGAAGAAAAACATTTTTTATATTTTGCTATAATACATATCTCAAAAAAATATAAAAAAAAACGAATTTATTCATGAGTTTTGGCCGATATATATTTTTCCTCATATTTGCGGTAAAAAAAAATAGCGATTGGCGTTTATTGATTGGTTTGCACAAAAGTTGCTGCGTTTACAATCAATGAGAATTCCTTTCTGGCATTTTTACTTTTTTTTTTACTACTATTGGCGGCGATCTGCGATTTTTATCGGGACTGCGATATTGGGGCGGACATGTCGGACATTTTTGACACTTTTTTGGGACCAATGACATTTATACAGTGATCAGAAATGTAAATATCCACTGATTACTGTGTAAACTTCATTGGCAGTGAAGGGGTTAACCTGCAGGGGAAGAGCTAGGGGTTAACTGTGTTCCCTAGGCGTGTTCTAACTGTGAGGGGGCTGGGCTGCCAGGGGCATAAGAGATCTAACTGATCCCAGTGACATGGCGTCTGTCAGAACAGGGAACTGCCGTATTTACATCGGCGGCTCCCCGCTTTTCTTCTCTGCCAGGCAATCGCAAGTAGCTGGCGGTCATTGATTTCCCCGGACCCTGCTGCAGAGTGCGGCGGGCATGAGAGCCCTTTGCCGGTGGCGCGCTCCCGCCCGTTAGCCGCGCATGAGCAAACCGCCGTTTATAGAAGGTGATTCGCGGGACAGCGCCACTCTGCAGCAGTAAATGTACGCGAGCCATTCGGGAAGTGGTTAATCTACTGGCCCTCCTACTATACTCAGCGCTACTTAGATGTTAGAGTTACACGATAGCAATAAAATGAATATGCAAGCTGCTAAAAAAAACATAAACAAGTACACACAAGTAAAACATCAGTCCATAACTATCATTTCCGGATGTTAATATTCGTAGCAGCGCTTCCTTTCACAATTGCAATGTGACAGCCTTTCATATGCAGTCCATATGAGGGAAAGAACGTACAAGCGAGTGATGAAAGGGTTCAGAGTAAGTGAGGCTCCCAGTTCAGTAGTAATATGCGTGCACCATACACCAAAGACTGCACCACGTGGATCACTCTCCCCTATGGGTTTACACTCACCAAAAGGCCTTATCTCAATTTGGAGTCGTCCTCTTAGTTGGTTGTACTCAGATCACTCATCACTCCATGGGTAGTTGGGCATGTAAAGAAAACCGCTCACATGGCGTAATCCCATCTAAAATGTATTTATTAAACACCCACCATTTTAAACCCGAACTTACAAACTGTAAAGAACAATAAGCTTTGGTATTTAAGTCACTCCTCAAGCTGGAACGCCATCTGTCCCTCACCACATACAGTGCACAGAAGGTCCGGGCAGTTCCTTCCTGTCAGTGACCTGCAAAAATCACTTCCGGTTGCCGCTAGGTCACGCTCTGACGCGTTTCGTCATCACAACTTCTACAGAGGGCGTGGCCTAGCGACGCAGCATACCGGTTTATATGGATAACAGGCGGCTCAACCTCCCACTTACGGCTCCGCCCTGATTAACAGCAGCGCACATCACCGGCGTAATCTGATGCGGTGGGGCACCGCCTGCTGGTAGCTAATATAACGCCTGCCCTGAATACCGTGGACTTGTAAACCCAGATTGTACCAGGTAAAGCCCACAAACGGATCAATACAAAATGGCATTTAAAGCTACCTTTCCACTGGAAAAAAATCAACACTAAACTATTGCATCTAGAGTGACCAGATGGGATGCCTTGATGTATACTCAAATATCACACTTTTCAATGACAGAAAATTTCATACATAAAAACACATTAAAAGGTTGGAATTGTTTGCTAAAATGTAAAAACATATAAAACTTTTATCCTCACTAAGCATCACTTATAAAATAGTTGATATCGAGTTCAATGTTTAACCCCTTGGGCGCCAGGGTATCAGCCAAAAAAAATCTATTTGGTTTCTCTTTTAGAGAGTTCTCTGACTATATTTGAACCTCACCATGCTGGTTTTATGCGATCCACACTCCAAAATTTCAGACCCGATGGGTCTTGGTTGTGGTGTAGTTTGAAGTGTAGGAGCACAATATGGTCTTTAACCACTTCAGCCCCGGAAGGATTTCACACTTTAGGACCAGAGCACTTTTTGCGATTCGGCACTGCGTCGCTTTAACTGACAATTGCGCGGTCGTGCGACGTTGTACCCAAACAAAATTTGCGTCCTTTTTTTCCCACAAGTAGAGCTTTCTTTTGGTGGTATTTGATTACCACTGCGTCATTTCTGATTGCCGCTATAAACAAAAGAAGAGCGACAATTTTGCAAAAAAACTCAAATTTCTTACTTTTTGCTAAAATACAAATAAAAAAAAAAATATAAAAAAACATTTTTTTCAACGGTTTTGGCCGATTTTATATTCTTCCTCATATTTGTGATAAAAAAAATCGCAATCAGCCAAAAGTTGATTGGTTTGCGCAAAAGTTGCCGCGTATGATGGATTATGAGAATTCATTTTTGGAGTTTTTATTTTTTATTTACAAGTATTGGCGGTGATCTGCGATTTTTAGTGGTACTGCGATATTTCAGCGGACATGTCAGACCATTTAGACACTTTTTTGGGACCATTGGCCTGTATACAGCGATCAGTGCTATAAAAATGCACTGATTACTGTGTAAATGCCATTGGCAGTGAAGGGGTTAACCTGGGGGGGCGCTCTAAGGGTTAAAAAGGTAGTAAACCCTCCTATCATTTTCAGCCAAGGAAGCTGCCATCTTGGCCTCTGTTTAATCTACAACTGCCATGATGCTGCACATGTGATCAGCTATGACACCAGCCATTGGATGGTTTGACAGTTTGTTTTAGAGCACAACCAATGGGAGTGTTACATTTCCGGAATGTGCCGGAAATGTAACTGTTTTTTAAACTGTTAAATAGATGGGTTTACTACCACTTTAACTGTGTTCCCTGGGCGTGTTCTAACTGTATGTGGGCTGCCCTAGCAGGGGAAGGGGAGTGATTCCATATAGAGGAAGGGTGTGATCACTGGCCTTCCCCATCTCACAGAACGGAGATACGTGTTCACATACACGGACCTCCGTTCTTTCACTCCGGGGGGGGGGCATCGCAGGTAGCCGGCAGAGATTGAGTCTGCCGCACCCGCTCCCTGGCCCCCCCGTACACAGTGAGCGCGCCTCCAGCGGCGCGCTTTCACAGTGCACGATCTCGCAGCCATCTCGCAGTCATATGACGGTGGTTTGTGATATCGAACCACCTTGTCGCCGTCAAAATGAGGTTGGCGGTCGGCAAGTGGTTAAAGCCCAGTTTAACCACTTCCTTACTGGGCACTTAAACCCCCCTCCTGCCCAGACCAATTTTTGGCTTTCAGCGATGTCACATTCTGAATGAGAATTGCGCGGTCATGCGGCGTTGTACCCAAACTAAATTCATATAATTTTTTTCCCACAAATAGAGCTTTCTTTTGGTGGTATTTGATCACCTCTGCATCATTTATGATCGCTGCTATAAACAAACAAAGAGCGATGATTTTTTTAAAAAAACAATATTTTTTCCTTTTTGCTATAATAAATATCCAAAAAATAAAAAATAAAAAATAAAAATTATTCAACAGTTTAGGCCGATATATATTCTTCTACATATTTTTGGTAAAAAAAAAAAATCGCAATAGGTGTATATTGATTGGTTTGCGCAAAAGTCATCGCGTCTACAAACTATGGGAATTGATTTATGGCGGTTTTATTATGTATTTATTTTTTCACTAGTAATGGCGGTGATCTGCGATTTTTATCGGGACTGCGATATTGGGGCGAACATGTCAGACATTTTTGACACTTTTTTGGGACCAATGACATTTATACAGCGATCAGAAATGTAAATGTCCACTGATTACTGTATAAATGTCATTGGCAGTGAAAGGGTTAACCTGCAGGGGGCAGTGAAGGGGTTAAATATGTTCCCTGGGTGCGTTCTAACTGTGGGGGGGTGGGCTGGTCGGGACATAACAGATCTAACTGATCCCAGTGACAGGGATCAGTAGATCTGTCATGTCCCCTTGAGCAGAACGGAGAACCGCTGTGTTTACATCGGCGGTTCGCCGTTCTGCAGGTCTGACAGGGGATCGCGGGTCTCGAGCGGACATCGAGTCCGCCCGACCCGCGGGCACGCCCACGCAGCGCGCGCGCGCCGCCGCCTGTGAGTGCGCGCCGGAAGCGCGCACATGGCCAGGACAGCCACCCGCCAATTCAGATCCGCGCTGGAGCCGTACTTTGGCTAGAGCGCGGATCTGAATGGGTTAATATTATTATCATGTTCTGCAATTCTAACTCTCAATGGCCTTTTGGTACCTCCGATATACAATAACCCACAAACAGTAAAGTCAGCCCAATATTTTTGTATAATATGAAAGATGACGCTGAGTAAATAGATACCTAATATGTCACACTTTAAAATTGCACACGCTTGTGGAATGACGACAAACGACGGTATTTATTATTATTATACAGGATTTATATAGCGCCAACAGTTTACGCAGTGCTTATGGTATTTAAAAAACCACCATAGGTGACGCTTTAAACATTTTTAACGATTACCATTTTAGAGTTAGAGGAGGTCTAGTGCTAGAACTATTGCTCTCGCTATAATAATTGCGGCGATACCTCACATGTGTGGTTTGAACACCGTTACATATGCAGGCGCAACTTACGCATGCATTCACTGCTTTAAAAAAATGTTTATTTTTTTTATTTTTACACTGTCCCTTTAAAAATATTTTTTTTGATCACTTTTGTTGCTGCCACAAGGAATGTAAACATACCTTGTGACAGTAATAGGCATGTGACAGGTACTCTTTATGTAGGGATCTGGGGGGTCTATAAGACCCCAAATCCCTCCATGGCACTTAAAAGCATTCAAAACGTCAAGTTTGGCTGTTTTGAATAATGTTATTTCTTTAAATCTGCCGCCTTTAAGGCTCCAGTAAACAGGAGGTGATGTCATGACGCCATTTCCGGGTTACTGGATCTGAGACCCGATCAAAGCTGATTCTGAGATGGGATGGGAGAGATGTGGAAGGCGGCGGTGGGGGGAGTCTCCTAATAACAGACGAGCAGCTGATTAGCAGCTGCAGGCATCACCCCGGTACAACCCCTTGAAGCCGAAGCCTGCATATTTGCGTTATGTCGGCATGAAGGGGTTAAAAAATATCCTGGCACACAGGGCCGGCCCTACCACTAGGCGGAGTAGGCAGCCGTCTACGGTGCCCTGCCGCCAAGCCTCTGTTGATCCATCACTGCTCTGCATCGATCACTCATGTCACTGGAGAGCCGTGGCTAACAGCACACCAGGGTGGTAAAATGAGGTGGGTCCAGAGGCACAGGTGCGGGCCTGTGGAACTCGGCTAAAGAAATAGGTAGAGAGGCGCTGCAAAAATCTCCACCTCCGTCGTATACATGGACAGGGCAAAGGGGGTGGAGTCAGGGGCGGAGCCAAATTGGGGTGGCAAAATTAGGTTTCGCCTAGGGTGTCAAAAATCCTTGCACCAGCCCTGCTGGCACAAACTTACATGGCTCTTTGGTATTTGCCAAAAAATAGGACAAATTCTAGGCATCTGAGTTCTTTAAGAGCTGGCGAAAAGGAGGTATTATATAACAATGGGCTGGCATGAACACACTAAACATTGCTTTGTATAAAGATTAACCAGGTATCAGCGGACGGAGCTGTGAACTGCCTTAGCAGTGATCGCGAACTTTCAGTGTAAAGCCCAAACTGCCCATACACAAGGAACCGTGGACTGGTACAGATTATGGGTATCTTCTATGACAAAGGTTATGTCTTTCACAAGGTTCACCAACGTGAGTACACAAGCTCAAATATATTTGAGTCACATTTTCTTTCTCGCTCCACAGACTCTTTTTTTTAGAGTAGCAGCATGTTAGAGTCAGGTACAGTTTAGTGTACATACAGAAGAACTAATGAAAGTAAAGCTACTTTCTAGTTGGCACTCGAGGTACCCAAGCTCCGAGTACCTATATAGCATACCTAGGACTATGTGATAACCCTTAGTGAATTGACTCTGTCTAGCCCTAATACTGTTATGTTCACAGTCCGGACTTTTGCTTTCTATACCTGAATTATGGCTGTATTTCTATAACTTGTACCTTTTCTATATACAATAAAACATTTTAATTGAAAAAAAAGAAAGTGAAGCTACTAAACCAGGCAAAAAACTATATTGTCTATGTTTAAGTTTTTTTTTTTTATATTATCTCTTTGTTTTTTATAACGTGAGGACATTTTTTATAGTTTGGTATAATTAAAGCGTAACTCCACTTTTGTCGAGAAAAAAACATTTCCCTCTGGGTGATCTATGTACATTACAAGGAGTTTAACAAACTTTGTTGCAGATTCCTACCTTTTGTTATTCTGAAGAAATCACTGTGTGTTTCTCTGTGTCCATGTGCAGGGTGAATCTAATGGGAGTGATTTTATAATTATCAATCAGCCACTACACCTGCAGGGCTTTAATGAGGAAAATTGCAGGGTCTGCATCCCTTTAGACGTGATTTCCTATGGTGAGTATCTCACCAAAAATGAAATTTTTGTTGCAGGGGATGTCAAAATTCTAATTTGTATCTTAGTACAGACTAAGCAGGAAATTATGTTTCTGAGTGGTGTGTTTTCTATATCATCTGTGTACAGAACAGCTCCAGGTGGTCATATTGCATTTTAAAGAAAATTACAGAGCTGCAAAGGAAAGATCGTTTTAAAAGCAGGGTTTCAGCATGTAAAAACAAAATTTAAAAGTCAGCCGCTACAAATACTGTAACTGCTGACCTTTAATATAAGGACACCTGTCCAGGGTTCCCGCAGCATCAGCACCCCAAGCCGATCCGTCCATCAGCTTTGGGGGCAGGTGCCGGCATTGCAACCAAGGGAAGCCTTTAAAGCTGCACAGTTGGTTTCCTACTGCGCATGCGCAAGTTGCACTGCACTTTCCGGATGGTCCCGTCGTCTTCTGGGACACACACAGGTCCTAGAAGGCAGCAGGGGGGAGCGATGCAATTGCGGAATTGACCTACCTCGCTGTGACGAAGGGCAGCTTAAAGAACAACAGAAAAGTTACATAACTATTTAAAAAAAAAAAACAATATCCAAAAAAGAAGGGGGGGGGGGATGCTTTATTTTATTTATTTGCTATTCTTTTTCCCATGAAAGTGGAGTTGCCCTTTGAATCATATATGGTAAATGCATATAAATCCTATCTGTTATCTTATCTTTAAAGTGAATGGATAAACTTTTCATTTTTTTAGTTAAAAGAAGTTAGCATAACACAAATAATTTACCAATCATATGATAATGTTTTACCAACCATAGTTGCTCATTAGATACTTTGAATTTGAACTTTACATTCTGCTTTGTAGTGCTATATGATGCTTATGTTTTGCTGCTCCTTATCATATTGCAATTCTGTGATTTGAGCTGGTAGTCAAAAAGCCAGTGGTGTCCCGTCCATATGGGGCGCAGGGGCACCGCCCTCCTAATCCATGCGTCCGGCCCCTAATCTACATGCAGGGGGGTGGACGACTGAATTTCAATGGGGTTTTCTTTTCTTTGAAGCACATGATTAGAGCCAGAGACTCTAATCGGCTTCAAAAAGGGTGGGCTCAGGGCACAGAGCCCACCCAGTTGTGTGACAATAGCAAATTAATATTCGCTATTTTCTTCCTGATTCTCCTCCTGACCAATTAGGAAGTGGGCCCTGAGACTCGATTGGCCAAGAGGAGAAGTGACCTAAGAAATGTGTGTGTGAGCCGCTCAGGCTTGGTGCTAAGGGATATGTAGTCAATGCTTCCGCAGCCGTTGAAAGAGTGCTAACAGGGGATAGAACCCGTCCTGGGTCCTGTAAGGCTTCAAAGAACAATGGAGTGGCCCCCTGGAAATCGCACATCTAGGTGTCTAGGAGTGATGAGTAGAGTGGCAACCTCAGCCTGGACTCCAACCAGGCCACACCCCCAACTTGTTTCATTCCCCCCCCCCCGGAGCTTAGTCATGTAGAAGCGACCATATGCCAGGAAGTCTTGTTTGCGTTCCAACGGACCAAACCCGGAAGGTACGAAATTACATACTGGCTCAGCCTTACGAGTTTCGTCATCAGACGTCATTGGAGGTCCGTTGGAACGAAAACGAGCGGCGGACTTCCTGGCATACTATCTGACTTCTCTTATGTAAGTGATTGATTACCTACTTGTTACCATCATACAGTCTTACACTATGGACATTTTTCTCTCTCATTATTTACATGAGGATTGATCGAATTGTAAGCAGTGAATACAATAAGGGCTGGAATATCTCCCCAGTTTTACTACTGTGGCAGCGGCATCACCCCCTTATGGGGATGGAGGAGCCGGTCAGTGAATTCACAGGAGGGGAGCACGAAAATACTTTATGACACAATGAACATTGCAAAAACACCTTGGTGAATATGGTGTAAGGATTTGTTATCCTGGTATTAATTTTATTAATGAATTGGTTATTTATTGAGATATTTTATGGTGATTGATTGATATTGATTTCTAGTGATTGTTCATTAGGAAATTAATTATTTATTTATTAATTTATGAAGTTAGAGCATATATTTATAGCACATTTGCACATCTCTTTGCACTTTATGTGGGATAGTATCATTTTTGTAGATTGTTTGCATTTTTTGTGTGTTTTTTCATAGTAATAGTCGCACTGTTGTTTGCATTTTTTGCACTTTGTTATTGCAGCAGCACCATACTCACTACCTTTGGAATTTATTTTTCTAAATGTATGAAGAAATTCGATTTTTTATATCATTTTATTGGATATGTTTTATAGCAGAAAGCAAAAAATATTGTGTTTTTTTTTTTTCAAAATTGTCGGTCTTTTTTGCTTATAGTGCAAAAAATAAAAAAAATGCAGAGGTGATCAAATACCACCAAAAGAAAGCTCTACTTGTGGGGAAAAAAACTTTCTTTGGGTACAGCATTGCATGATTACGCGATTGTCAGTTAAAATAACGCAGTGATGTATCGCAAAAAATGGCCTGGTCATGAAGGGGAGTAAAGCTTTCAGGGCTCATGTGGATAAGGTAACGGTATTTCACATTGTAGGGCTACCATCTTTTATACAGAAATTCATGACACGCTGAAAGTGAACCAGTACTCCTTTCCATTTACTCTGAGTAGGCAAATGACAGTCTCACAATAATCTCAAGTGTTTTATGATGTATGCTGAATTTCTTAGAGCCCGTTCACACATAGGGGCGACTTGCTCTCTGACTTGTGTCGCCTCAAGTCGCTTGACATCTTAAATCCCATTAAAATGAATGGGAGCCATCCTAATATACGCTACTGAAAACGCTCCAACTTCAAAAGAGGTTCCTGTACAACTTCAAGGCGACTTCTATCCGATTTGTGCCCATAGAATTCAATGGAAGTCGCCTCCAAGTCAGATCCCCCATCTATATTGAAGCGACTTTACAGTTTAAAAGAAAATCATTTTTGAAGGCAACCCCCTCGCTCCCTTCTCTGATTGGCCACAGGCAAAGTCGCCTGGCATGGAGTCGCGTTGTAAGGCCGCTGAAGTTGCGGTAAAAATCGGCTAGCAAAGTCGCACCGAAGTCAGATCGCCTGTGTGAATGCAGGCTCAGAGTTTTCAATGACGATCATAAAGTGAACATTAAAGAAAAAAATGAAGACATGTAGAGAGCTAATGGCAGAGTGGACTTTGGTAAGGTATAAGAGTATAAGAGTAAGAGATAAGATATAATACAATCTGTACAAAAGTTAGGATCTGGAAAGTAACCAAAGATCCATATTCCTCCCACTACAACGCAATGAATGCGGTATTTATTCATGGCTGCTCTAGATATTCTCTGTTGCAACATCGATAAGCTGACTTGCCATGTAAAGTGTCTGACCCCCTGTCCTTACTTACTCCATGACTCCTTTCACACTGGACTTGCTAGACTAATATTATGTATAAATGCTTTGTCCTGGTAGTGAAATGTTAACATTTGTACTGTTCATTTTCCAGTAATATATAAAAACATGAAATGTAAGAACTACAAGCAAACAGAGGAAATTATATCGGTGAAGAAAGAAAATTCTTCTGCTTTTTGCTAACAAAGCATAAAATGAAGACACGCTAACGGTAATCACATGCTCAACAATACGGTGTGATATTGCAGTCTTCTGAGTGCTAAGGAGTGGTGGACAACTGATATTCATTTGACCGGTGAGGAGTGGTGGTCTTTCGAGAAGAAGAGGCACAATAAAAACAAGTAACCTTTACTGAGCTTCTGAATCTAAAAGCAACTTGTTGACTGCCATAAATTATTTGACGGGCCACAGGCAAGGTTTACTGGTCAAAGATGGCTTTGGTTCTTCACCTGTTGGCTTGTGTCTTTGGGACTGGTGCATGGGTGGCCATCAACGGCCTATGGGTTGAACTTCCACTCATCGTCAATGAACTGCCAGAAGGTTGGTACTTACCATCTTACCTCACCATAATCATCCAAATGGCCAACATCGGACCTTTGTTTGTTACCATAATGCACAAGTGGAAGCCTGGGAGGCTAAAGGAAGTTTGGGTCATATACACCATAATCATTTTGGGAATTGTGGCATTATTCCTTATGGCTTTTTTCTGGAAAGAAACCACCTGGATAGGAGGCCAGTTGCACAGTACAGGATTCCTGGTGCTGACCTTTTTCCTATCTTTAGTAGATTGCACTTCATCGGTAACCTTTCTGCCATTCATGATGCAACTGCAACCTAAGTATATAACAACGTACTTTATCGGTGAGGGGCTTAGCGGGCTCATCCCGGGTCTTTTATCCTTGATTCAAGGCGTAGGAATGATAAAGTGCATTAATGTGACACACACTGAGAATGTGACACAAGGATGGTTAAACACCACAGAAACTGATCACTATATACAGACTCAATATCGTCCAGCCAACTTCTCTGTTCAGGTCTTCCTTTTTCTTTTGTTCATCATGATGGTTTTCTGTTTGATGGCTTTTTTCTTCCTAAGTAGGATTTCACAGACGGAAAACCCCAATAATACCTTGCTCCAAAGTACAAACACCCTGAATTCCTACTCAGCAACGGACATAACAAATGACACAGGGCCTTCAGAGGTAAGCGGGACAGATGCAAGCACCAGCAACAAGAATTCTCCAGAGTCCGAACCAAACAAAGTGGTGTACTCATATGGCCATTATGCACTCATATACATCCTCACTGGATGGGTGAATGCCCTCACCAATGGAGTCCTCCCTTCCATACAGACATACTCATGCATGCCATATGGTAATCTGGCATACCACCTGGCAGTAGCCCTGGGATCCATGGCAAATCCTCTAGCTTGCTTGATAGCCATGTTCTTACCTAGCAGGTGAGTGTTAATGTTTCTATATTAAAGCACACATATAATATGAAGGCACAGGTGAAAAAATGCTGTAAAGAACGTTTTCAGATATAGAAATGTTAATCATTTGTTTTTATCAATTAACAAAATGGAAAGTAAATAAACAAAAGTGAGATCCAAATCCAATCAATATTTGGTGTGGCCACTCTTTTCCTTCAAAACACCAGTTCTTCAATTCTTCTAGGTAGACTTGCACACAGTTTTCTACCACCAACATTAAATAGAAACAAAACAGTTTGGGTGTGTAAGTGTAGCCGAACAGGTAATTGAACAATGAAATTACACATGCGTGAACTGCTTTTTCTGGTCAAAAAGTGTTTACATTTGTTCAGTCAGTATTCTGATCGATACGCCCTAAACTAGTTAATTTGCATTTCATTTTGACCTCCCTGGCGGGATGATTATTTCAGATTTT
This sequence comes from Glandirana rugosa, assembly GCA_018402905.1. Taxonomy (NCBI): domain Eukaryota; kingdom Metazoa; phylum Chordata; class Amphibia; order Anura; family Ranidae; genus Glandirana; species Glandirana rugosa. The sequence continues at coordinate 291,673 of BLSH010014141.1, read as the reverse complement.
TGGTGCTGAAAGCGGTACATTATTTTGCATGGAAATTTGGTGTTTTATATTGTAGGCCTGTAATTCTTAGGAATAACTCACTTAAATCTGTCCAAACAAGAGTCTAGTAGACATCCCGGGTATGATAAAGTTTGAAACACAAAATCATAAATTATAATATAATAAATAACTAAAAATAATGATCAAAAATAATAACGTAATAGTAATAAAATGTATTCAATAATGTAATCAAACCAAAAACACTGAAATTTGCTCATCTGCAGAATTGTCGCTGTCGTCACTTTCAGTGTCTGATGATAAATTTCCCCAAAAATCAGTATCACTCAATTCTGCAAGTGATTCCTATTTACTATCGCTGTTTTCTAGCTGATCAAAAACCACTTTTGACGTAAAGGGACACTTTTTGGTTGCCATGGACATTCTCAAGTTTCCAGGCAGAAAGAATGGCATATATAATATAAAAGTGCATGCAGGGCACTGGACAAAGCACTAGGGACAAAGCGGATGTGAAATTATTTCATACAGTAATGTAATCTTACAGAATGCAGAGTACTGAATGTGTTATGTGTGTTTCACTTTTTGAATTTGCCGCCGGTCTCCGCCCCATGCGACGCTCGCAGGGAACGGAGCCCGGCACACAGAGGCATCGGGCGGAGGACACAGCCCGCAGACACAGCAGAGGGACATCGCTGGATCCAGGGGACAAGGTAAGTAACGTTGCCTTGTATCCAGCGATGCAATCCCGAGTGTGGCTCGGGGGTTACCGCTAATGGTACTGAAATTCCACCCCGAGCCACACTCGGGATTACCGCCAGGGAGGTTAATGGTCCAAAGAATGTCAGGCAAAATGGTCGGCCCTCACGCATGTTCACTTCATCAAATCTGGCCCTCTTTGAAAAAAGTTTGGTCACCCCTGGCCTAAACCATCTATTCAAACTGTAAGTAACTTAGGTAGGTCATCTCACTAGATAACTGTTGGTAGAGCTAAAGGAGAATGTACAATCAGATTACATGTATTTTCAGCGTTGGGTTTACTGAACACAACCACTTATACAATAACACTGGTTCCTTTATACTTCGAATGGACGTGTTTCTAATATGCAAATTAGACCATTTCTACAACCTGTCACTATCCTCTGCCCATCCTATCTACTATATTATTATACTCTATTATTTTGACTGACAGAAGAGCTGACATGGCAAAAATTATAGAACACTTCCAATGCATTACAGGAGTTTTTCTTTTCTTCTAAGGATAAAGAGCAGCCGTCATATACAAGAACTATAATTAGAATGTAAAGCCAAGGCGTACAAGTTCCCTTCCTAACAAAAATTATGCATGGCCATTGTGAACACAAATAATACTTCTCGCAGCTCTTCCATAATAGTGCAACCTGTTGTCTACAGACACGTCAGACTCTATAGATCACTCACCGCTCTGGAAAGCTTTGGACTGAATCAATGGATCAGCTGTGTGTATCACTGTGCAGTGTAGGCTGATGAGTGCACATAGACCATGAAGAAGAGGCTGGACAGCCACACTCTGAATCCAATGTGTATAATTTATTAATACAAGGTGCAGGTACAGATACAGGTGGGGGTGAACCACAAGTCCCAGCTTACGCGTTTCGCACCGTGGGCTGGTGCTTACTCATAGTAAGACTCTATATTGTGAAGATTAGATTCATTTATCATTTTAAAGATCATCAACGGAAAAGTATGAAACACCCTTCAGTTCAATAATATATTTCCTGAAAGTCACAAACATATGTTTTATTTCAGTTCATCCAGATAAAACTCCTAAAATAATCACAGCGCCTAAGATAGAAAAAGACCAAACTATGAGGAGCTATAAATATGTGTCCTGAAAAAACATTAAAATCCAATAAAGTTCATGTTAGAAACCAGTAATAGTTTTTCAGAAAAAACATTGGGAGAAAAGTTCAAATGGAACATCAAAAAAAGGTATATATCAGTCTATATGGTTCGTTCATTAAAGCTTATTCCCAAAGAGATTCAAATCCTTCATCGATGGAAGGGGTATCCAACCCCCAGAAATTCCTGATGTGGTCTACTAGACAAACCATATATATAATGGGTGTGAGCTTACCAGATGTTGGTAGATCATGCGCGGATATCAGAAAATCCAACTCGAGTATCCACAGTATGGTGTCATCTGCCAATGAGGGCTAAGGTATGGAGGGGAAGAGAGGTTCCAAGCTGATGGCTCATACACTCCCGAACCGTCATCTCCAGATAGATGTCAGCATTCACCACATAGTTTATATGAGGAAAGAAAGCCACAATAGTGTAATACTGTTTGATGCGAGGTTTATTTTGAATAAGGGATTAAAAATACTCACAAAATTCCATATATAAAAGAGCTCATAATAAAATCAATAAGACAGAAGGAGTCCAGGAACCCAACGCGTTTCTGCTCAAAAGCCGTCGTCTGGGGTATTGATAAAACTACCTGAAATGCTTCTAGAAGGTCACGCACCAGTTGAAAGCGCTAATTTGGCTTGCACTGGGAGTGGCTAATCTGCAAATTGATGGGTGGGCGGTGTTTGCTTACAAGAGTGATATAACTCAGACAGTGATGGTAACTCAAAATGTAGGAATTGGGCATTACATACACTATATCACTCACCTTTACACGCACATGAACTTTAAAGTGATACTAAAGTCTTATTTTTTTTAAACGTTAAAAAGTTAAAAATAACAAACATGTTATAATTACCTGCCCTGTAAAATGGTTTTGCACAGAGCAGCCCCAGTCCTCCTCTTGTGGGGCCCCTCTTTGGTGCTCCTGGCCCCTCCCTCCTGTTGAGTGCCCCCACAGCAAGCAGCTTGCTATGGGGGCACATGGAATGCATTAAAGTGGATGTAAACCTGAATTTTTTTTTATTGAAGACTTCTACCTGGTACAGTAGAGGATGTCAAGTCATCTGTGTCCACTCTTGCCACGAAGAGTTAGTCCAGCTCTGAGCAATCCTCTTGTCTTTTTGTAGAAGGATAAAAAAAAGACACCACTGCTGTGACTGACATCTGATTGCTTTATCTCCTGCACGGAGAGAGTGTGTACGATTGCAGCTTCACATCCCCGCTCCTTTCTTCTCCAGCTCTCCCAGGATTGGCTGATCCACACCTCAGCATGATTGGGCATGCTGAAGTCATGTGGTGCCTTTCCTGGGTTTTGACTGGATTTTACTCAAAACTCAGGACTAGGAGAGTGTAGAGGTGGGCGGGGAGACCTGTAACATCACGACTCCGCCCACTGAGCTTCGGCAAAGAGACCCACCCACCGATTCCAAAGTTTTGTGGCGCTGCTACAGCTGAAGGGGGTGACATTTGCAAGGTAGGGATACATGAAGGAGGCTTGTATGTGTATATACACTGTGACGCGAGGCGGAGTGGCAGACGGACGCTATCTGTCCACTCGTATGCATTCATTTGGAATGGACTAGAGCTGGATCCAGCCCGGACTTTACCAGCCACTGTGGCAAGGGCTGGTTCTGGACCGGATGTTTTGGTCCACCAAAGCCCTCTCCAGGTGTGGTTTAAATAAACCAGGAAGAGAGCACAGGTTTGCTCTGGCCTGGGATCAATCTGAGAGAGCTAATTTTGGTGTTTGGACTATAAAGAAAAGGCTTGCATTTGCTTATGTTTTTGTGGGTGTCGGGGACCAGCCCTACAATGTATAACGAGGAAATCTCAACTGTTTAGTTTAGTGCCAGACGGCAAGGATTTGTTTTCTGTTTTTATTTGTTTTGCTGTGCAACCTTTTAAATAAACCTGGCTGCAAGCCAGAAACCTGCTGTGTGAACTGCATTTATCCCAGGAGAGCTGATCCCCACTGAACTAATCCCTCACATGTGGTGGACTCAGCAGACAATTTCCAAAATGGAGGAAATGTTAAAGGCCCTACTGCGGGCCAATGCAGCACACCGAGAAACTAATCGCCAGGTCGCAGAGGCTGCTGCAGCACAGCAGGAGGAAAATCGCCAACTGCGCGAGGTAAATCGACAGGCCATGGCCGCTCAGAAGGAGATGAATGTCCGGTTCACAGAGGCTCTGCTGTACCTAAAGAAGGGGTCCACATCTCCTGTAAAAGTGGAACCAAAGTTGGTCAAAGGCAGCTATTATCTGCAAAAGTAGACACCAGCAGATGATGTGGAAGCGTACTTTACCACCTTTGAGAGGGTCACTGTACGGGAAGGTTGGAAAAAAGACAGGCAGGACTATTAGCCCCTTTCCTGACCTGAGAACCCCAAAAGGCCTATTTAGATCTGGAACCAGACAAGGCCCAGAATTATGAAACTTTAAAAGCGGAGGTACTCGCATGCCTGGGTGCCACCATGGCCGCCCGGGGCTCAACGGGTGCACCAGTGGGTCTACCATATGGACAAGCCACCCCGCTTGCAAATGTTCGATCTGGTCCACCTCACCAGGAAGTAGCTACAGCCGGAGACTTTGCCAGGTACTCAGATTGTGGAGCATGTGGTCATGGACCACTACCTACGTGCGCTCCCTTCTGCTTTGAGGAAATGGGTCAGTCATGAGGACCCCAAAACTGCCAGACAACTGGTGAACCTTGTGGAGAGATACACAGCGGCTGAGGACTTGCTGAACCCCTCTGCACCCCACTCAGGTGTGCCTAAGGGTGAAAGGGCCCCCAGCGGATCTGGTAAGACTGTCCCAGCTCTCAAAGGCGTCGGAAAGATTGATAAGACTGCTGTAATGACTAATGATACTGTGGACCCCAGACCTGAAGACTGGCCAAAGAAGCCAGGAAGGTCTTTGAGGATCATGAGAGGACTGGGTATAGATTACATACAGTGCTACTGATGCCATGCATTGGGCCAAATTGCTGCCAACTGTCCCCTGAATGATGAACCCATGCAATGTGATTATACATATATGAATAGGTGCCTTTCTCTTTTTGCACAGGCCGCATGTACTGCATCATGTCAGGGTCGCATGGAAAAGCAAATGTGTGTGATTTCTATTGATGGAAAACCAGTCACTGCACTACTTGATTCTGGTAGTGATTGTATAAATCCAGAAAAACTACACCCTAGCACTATTGAGGTCATTTGCATACATGGGGATACTAGAAACTACCAGACTGTGATGGTTGAGTTTGATACTCCTTGGGGCAGTGTGACACATTTAGTGGGGGTAGTACCTTCACTGCTTCATGAAGCTCTAGTGGGGAGAGATTTTCCCCATTTTTGGAGGTTATGGGAGAGCAAAGGGAGGCTGGTAGATAGAACTCCCTCTGCTGGGGAAGCACGGGAACTCTCACCAGACCCGTTTTGCCAAATGGAAGCGGAGACTGGCGGTATGACTCAGGAGGGAGGAGACCCTCTTTCTTTCCCAGTAATGGCTGGGGATCAGGAGGAGCTGGAAGCCAGTCTCCAGCTGGAGGCTAATGACCCAGAAAACATCTCTGACTCTAACAGTGAGAGTGGACGGAATGTGGTACCTGACTTGGAGGTCAGGAGAGAGGATTTTTGTACAGAGCAACTACAGGATGTCACCCTCATTAGAGTCAGAGAAAACATTAATATGATGGATGGGGAACCTGTGGATCCTAATTGGGGGTGTCTTTTCCCTACATGGCTCTTAAAAACAATTTGCTGTATCAGGTGGTAAAACGCAGGGAGGACGAGGTAGAACAGCTAGTGGTTCCCAAACCCTTTCGCAGGATGGTGCTAGACTTGGCCCATGGTCAAATAATGGGGGGACATCTGGGCATGGAGAAGGCCAGGGAGAGAATAACCCAGAGATTCTTCTGGGCTTGGTTGTATGCAGATGTCAGAGAATACTGTGAATCAGTAGTAGTAAAATCTACCCGGAGCTCTTCTTGTCGCTCCTTTCTCTTTGCTACACCGTGCATTTCTATTCTACCTTTTTATTTTTAGAACAGTGAAAATTTGGGAGAAGCTGCCAGACTGTTTATGCGCATCTTAGGATTGGTAACCAGATACGATATATTGTAGATGTTCAAGATTGTCATAGAACTTATCAACTCTGTAATTCCCTTGTGTTGCCTTCCTGAATTATGATTGTAATGCGCTGGTGCTTGCCCTTATTAGGTATTAATAAAGATAATATTTGAAAAAAAAAAAAAAAATCTACCCGGAGACACCAGCACTTCCTAGTAATCCTAGACTATGCGACCCGCTATCCTGAAGCCATACCCTTGCGGAACACCTCCGCTAAGACGAGCTAAGACTATTGTCTTAGCGGAGTTAGTCCAGGTGTTTAGTCGGGTGGGGATCCCTAAAGAGATCCTGACATATCAGGGCACCCCATATATGTCCAGAGTTACCAAGGAATTGTACAAGTTGTACAAAATCTCCCATCTCCGTACCTCTGTTTACCACCCCCAAACTGATGGTCTGGTGGAGAGATTTAGCAAGACCCTCAAAAGTATGTTGAAAAATAGTGGTGGATAAAGATGGGAGAAATTGGAATTTTTTGCTGCCATATCTCATGTTTGCCATACGAAAGGTTCTGCAGGTGTCTATGGGGTATTCCGCATTTGAACTCTTGTATGGTAGACATCCCAGGGGACTGCTAGATGTCGCAAAAGAAACGTGGGAAGGAAAGTCCACACCATATAGAAGCGTCATTGAGCATATGTCCTTGATGCAGTATTGGATTGCGGCAGTCCTGCCCCTTGTATGAGAACATATGGAGCAAGCCCAGAGAAGGGTTTATAATCGGGGTGCCGAAACTCAGACTTTCAACCCCAGAGACAGAGTGCTGGTGCTAGTCCCCACTGTTGAAAGTAAATTCCTAACAAAGTGGCAGGGTCCCTATGAAATTATGGAAAGAGTAGGGGAAGTAAACTACAAAGTTTACCAGCCAGTGAAGAGGAAACCAGAGCAAATATATCATGTTAATCTCTTGAAATCTTGAAAGGACAGAGAGGCTTTATTGGCAGTGCCAACTCCTCAAAAGGACAGGGTACCCATGACACCGGACGTCCCCATAACTGAATACTTGTCAGTGACGCAAAAAAAATTACGTTAAGGAGTTTGTGAGTAAAAATAAAGACTTTTTCTCTCCCCTACCTGGACTGACCACCGTGATACAACATGACATAATTATGGAAACAGGAGTCTGCGTAAATGTAAAGTCCTACAGGATACCTAAGGCTAGGAGTGAGGCTGTTGCGAGGAGTCTGCGTAAATGTAAAGTCCTACAGGATACCTAAGGCTAGGAGTGAGGCTGTTGCGAGTGAAATAAAAAACATGTTGGAGTTGGACGTGATAGTCCCACAGTGCCTGGTCAAGCCCCATAATGCTGGTCCCAAAGCCTGATGGCACTATCAGGTTCTGTAATGACTTTAGAAAGCTGAATAGCATGTCTAAGTTTGACGCATACCTGATGTCACAGGTCGACGAACTTGTGGACAGGTTGGGAGGTGCCCGGTACATAACAGTCCTAGACTTAACTAAGGGCTACTGGCAGATACCCCTAACAAAGTCAGCAAAGTAAAAAACTGCCTTTTCTACTTCTGAGGGGTCCTTTCAGTACAAGCGTATGCCGTTTGATCCACATGGGGACCCTGCATCGTTCCAGAGAATGATGGACAAAACGTTAAGGCCACATCGCCCCTACGCAGCCGCCTAGTTGGATGATGTGGTCATCCACAGCCCAGATTGGGAATCACATCTGCCCCGAGTGCAAGCAGTGGTAGATTCCCTTAGGGAAGCAGGTCTCACAGCCAACCCAAAAAAGTAAACCAGTAAATAAAAAACAAATTTGTGCCTTCTGGGTATTACAGGCATTTCATACCCTACTTTGCTACCATTGCTGCTCCTCTGACCAATCATAATGATCACAGGATCCAGCAGCAGCGCGCGTGGCTGCGCTGCGAGCTCCCGTTCTGCAGGACGTGTATACACATCCTGTCAGAATGGGGAAGCTCCCACCCGGCCGTATATGTACAGTGGCTGGGTGGGAGGTGGTTAAGTTAGTCACCAATCATGCCCCGCTCAGATGGATGTGTGACAACAAGGAGAAAATAGTCGGGTGACAAAGTGGTTTCTGACGCTACAAGAATTCAAGTTTACAGTGGAACATAGGGCGGGAAAGCTCCAGAACAATGCGGATGCCCTTTCCCGAGTCCACTGTGTGGTGGGACAGTTGCACAGCCACAGGGGCTTGAGCAGAGGGGGGATATGTGATGTTATGCGAGGCAAAGTGGTAGACGGGCGCTATCTGTCGCCTCGTTTGCACTCATTTGGAATGGACTAGAGCGGGATCCGGCCGGGACTTTACCAGCCACTGTGGCAGGACTGGTTCCAGACCGGATGTTCTGGTCCACCAAAGCCCTCTCCAGGTGTGGTTTAAATAAACCAGGAAGAGAGCACAGGCCTGGGACTCAGAAGGATCAATCTGAGAGAGCTAATTTTGGTGTTTGGACTATAAAGAAAAGGTTTGCATTTGCTTATGTTTTTATTATTTATTATTATACAGGATTTATATAGCGCCAACAGCTTACACAGCGCTTTACAACTTGAGGGTAGACAGTACAAATACAATACACTTAAATGCAGTAGGAATCAGAGGGCCCTGCTCGTTAGAGCTTACAATCTAAGAGGGAAGGTCAAGAGATACAAGAGGTAATAACTGTGGGGGATGTACTGATGGAGAAGATAAATGTACAGTTGCTAGGTGGGAGCCAGATAGGCTTCTCTGAAGAGATGAGTTTTCAGGGATCGTCTGAAGGTGGACAAAGTAGGAGAAAGTCGGACAAATTGGGGTAGAGCATTCCGGATGATGGGAGAGGCTCTGGCGAAGTCCTGGAGGCGAGCATGGGATGAGGTGATAAGGGAGATAGAGAGCAGGAGGTCTTGGGAGGACCGAAGGTTGGTATTTTGAGACCAGGTTAGTGATGTAGCTGGGGGCCAGGTTGTGAATGGCTTTATAGGTTATTGTTAGTATCTTTAATTTAATTTGTTGGTTGAGTGGCAGCCAGTGGAAGGATTGACATAGGGGTGTAGCAGACATTGAGCATTTATTAAGGTGGATGAGCTTGGCGGCAGCATTCATGATGGACTGAAGTGGGGATAGCCTATTTAGAGGTAAGCCAGTGAGGAGGGAGTTGCAGTAGTCGAGGCGAGAGATGACCGTGGAGAGGATTAGAAGCTTTGTGGTGTCATTGATTAGGAAGGGGCGTATCTTGGAGATGTTGCGGAGGCTGAGGCGGCAAATTTTGGATAGTGATTGGATGTGGGGCCGAAAGGATGGTTCGGTGTCCAGGATTACACCTAGGACCTTGACGTGGGGGGACAGGTTGATAGTTGAGCCGTTGATTTTGACAGAGAAATCTGGGGAAGTGGCACGAGGAGGAGGAAATATCATAAGCTCAGTTTTGGATAGGTTGAGTTTGAGGAAGTGATGTGACATCCAGGCTGATATGACTGTTAGTAAGTTGGTGATGCGTGAGGAGACAGATGGAAAAAGCTGGAGTGGAGAGATAGATAGAGATAGAAGCGTAGAGATGATACTGAAAGCCGTGGGAGGCAATCAACTGACCCAGGGAGGCGGTGTAGATTGAGAAAAGGAGAGGTCCAAGAACAGAACCTTGGGGGACACCGACAGAGAAAGGAAGAGGAGAGGAGGAAGTAGAGTCGTAAGTGACACCGAAGGAGCAGTGGGATAGTTAGGATGAGAACCAGCGAAGAGTACAGTCCCGGAGACCAAAGGAGTGGAGTTTTTTTATTTTAAATCGAAACAATATTTTATTGCCATCAAACAAGAATGCACATGCACTTATTACAGTATCCATAGTAGAGTGTACAGCATTACAATTGGTTTGTCCAGAATAGCAAAGTAATATGCATCAAATGGGTATAGTCATTGTAATACATCTCAAGAATGGCGACATTTAATGAATGAGAAAAGATAAAAGAAAATAATACATGACTTAATCTCTGTGCTTGTTCCCTATGCCTGGGAGATCCATTTCCAAGTGTGAATAGTCCAGGACACCAACCGAGCAGCTGGATCCAATTTATCCTCAGCACCCCAGCCTGCGAACTGTACATAGTTACATAGTCAGCGAGGTTGAAAAAAGTCCAGCAAGTCCAACCTATGTGTGTGTTTTTATGTCAGTATTACATTGTATATCCCTCAATGTTGTGGTCCCTTAGATGTGCATCTAATCTTTTTTTTAAATGATCTATACTCCCAGCAGAAACTACTGCTTGTGGTAGAGAATTCCACATCCTCATTGCTCTTACTGTAAAGAAACCTCTACGCATTTTAAGGTTAAATCGCCTCTCTTCTGTTTTTAGTGAATGACCATGTGTCTTTGTGTACTCCCTTGTGCTGAATAGTTTTGTCTCTATAGTGGGGTCACCAGTACAGTACAGTATTTGTACATTGAAATCATATCCCCTCTCAAGCGTCTCTTCTCCAGAGAGAATAAGTTCAGTAATCTTTCCTCATAACTAAGGTCCTCCAATCCCTTAATTAGCTTTGTTGCCCTTCTCTGAACCCTTTCCAATACCAGGACATCCTTCCTGAGGACTGGTGCCCAGAACTGGATGGCATATTCCAGGTGCAGCCTCACCAGAGACTTGTATAGTGGGAGAATTATTGATTTATCCCTGGAATTGATCCCTTTCTTGATGCATGCCAACACTTTGTTAGCTTTGCTTGCAGCAGCTTGACATTGCATGCCACTGCTGAGCCTGTTCTCTACTCTGACCCCTAGGTCTTTTTCCATCCTAGATTCCCCCAGAGGCTCTCCCCCTAGTGAGTAGTTTGCTTTCTTGTTCTTGGTACCCAAATGCATTATCTTACATTGTTCCACATTAAATCTCATTTGCCACTTGTCAGCCCACCCCATTAATTTGTTCAGATCTTCTTGCAAGGTTTCCACATCCTGTGGAGAATTTATTGCCCTGCTTAGCTTGGTATCAGCCGCAAATATTGAAATTGAGCTGTTCACCCCGTCCTCCAAATTGTTTATGAATGAATTGAATAGGATTGATCCCAGGACAGAACCTTGGGGAACCCCACTTTCTACACCAGACCATTCTGAGTACTCTCCATTTATCACCACCCTCTGGACTCGCCCCTGTAGCCAGTTTTCAATCCAGGTACTCACCCTTTGATCCATGTTGAGGGACGATAGTTTGTACAGTAAACGTTTATGGGGAACTGTATCAAATGCTTTTGCAAAATCCAGATACACCACCACTGTAGCAGCTGGGTGGCCAGGAAATACATCTTGGGGTGAGGGACCGCCAGACCATCCCGATCCTTACCATATTGGAGGGTATTTGGACTTATATGGGCCTGCCCACTTCTCCATATAAGATCCCGAAATTGGGAATCTATACGTTTAAACCATTTGTTTGAAATCCAAATGGGTGTATTATGAAAAATATATAATAGCTGTGGGGCCTACACCATCTTTATAAGGTTTACACGACCTATCACTGATAGCGGCAGTTTGCATAAGCTATTACCTTTGAGTTTTTGTTTATTTAATAGGGGAGCTAAATTAAGTGACAGATAGTCTGCTGGATCTTTAGACACTATAACCCCCAGGTACTTAAAGGAGTCCACTATGGCAATTTGTGCTGCCCTTCTGGGAGTGTCAAAGTGGGTCTAGCGGCATAAGCACCGATTTGGACCAGTTGATGGCAAATCCTGAGATACTGCTGAAGTCTGAAATGAGTTTCATGACTGCGGTTAATGAATCCCCCGTGTCACCCAGATATAGTAGTGCGTCATCCGCATAAAGGGACATCTTATCTTCCATGGGGTCTCTGCAGAATCCAACTATAGGAGTGGAGTTATTTGAGGAGGAGGGGTGGTCCACTGTGTTAAAGGCAACAGAGAGGTCCAGGAGTAGTAGTAAAGGATAGTGTCTGTTGGTTTTAGAAGTTAGTAGGTCATTTGTGAGTTTAAGGAGAGCGGTTTCCGTGGAGTGTTGAGGGCAAAATCTGGACTGAAGGGGATTGAGAAGTTTGTTCATGGTCAGATGGTCACTCAGTCGGTTGTAGACCAGTCTTTCGAGGAGTTTGGAGGAGAAGGGGAGTAAGGAGATGGGGCGTAGGTTGTTAAGATTGGTGTGGTCCAGTGAGGGCTTTTTAAGAATAGGGGTGACTAGTGCATGTTTTAGAGAGTTTGGGAAAATGCCAGAGGAGAGGGAAAGGTTGAAAATGTGAATTAGAGAGTGTAGAATGGAGTCAGAGGGTGAGCGTAGCATTTACGAGGGAGCAGGATCCAGGGGGCAGGTGGTTAGATGGGTGTTCAATAAAAGTTTAGCAACCTCGCTAATACTGGCAGGGTTGACTGTGGAAAGTAGTGATTGTATCTGTGGACATGGGGTGTTGAGTGGGGGTGGTTTCTGCGCATTGGAGATCTCCTCACGAATGTTATAAATCTTAGTTTTAAAGTGACTGGCAATCTCCTGGGCAGTGAGTGAATTAGAGGGTGGAGGCAGTGGAGGACAGAGTAGAGTGTTAAAGGTCGAGAAGAGTTGAAGGGGACTGGATGATAATGTGTTAATGAATGTGATAAAGTAGGTATGTTTGGCAGTTTGGAGGCAGGAATAGTATTTTAGGAGGGCAGATTTGTAATATTTGAAGTGAGACTTCTGGTGTTGTCTGTTTGCCAGGGTTGTAGTGGCCGGGCCTGATTCTGCGTGTAGTGAGGAGGGCAAGCTTGTCTACAGAGAATGACAGTGAGCTGTTGTAGACGAGTGTGGCTAGGTTGGGGCAGGACAGGGGTGAGATTTTGTCATAGAGGTGATCAGTAGCAGAGATGAGAAGGGCTGAGGTGGTGAAGGTTTCTACGGGTAACTGTTAGGCTGTTGGAGGGAGAGGAGGTGGAAGACAGGGAGAGAGTGAAACTAATAAGGTGGTGATCAGAGAGTGGGAGAGGATTGCTGGGAAGGTTGCACGGAGTGTGCAGATAAGAGAAGACAAGGTCAAGGGTGTTGCCGTTGGAGTGAGTAGGAGCCTGTATCCATTGTTTCAAGTCAAGAGATGAAGTGCATACTAGCTCATTATGCCTTTCCCTTACAGGTTTTTATTTTATTTATTTTTTTACGGGTAGACAACCGCTTTAATGGCTGCCTCCAGGTTTAAAAAAAGTTACACTTTATTTGTTGCACTCTTTTGTAGCTTCCCACTTCAATCAGCTGTTGTAGAAATGGCATTAGACTATTATGTCCCTTGTGCCACCTGCAGTTCACTTGGCATTGCAGAGGAAGAAAAAATGGCAAACATTTAGAAACCTTACTAGATGATAAGCCTGATGTACTGCTCACTAATATTGCCCTGAAATGATCTGTGTGGTTTTACCTTCAGGTCTCTTGTCAGCCTGGTGTTCTGGTCGGTGCTTGGGACAGGATTTGGGGCTTACAACATGATGACGGCAGTGATGAGTCCATGCCCCATTCTACAAACTTCTACATGGGGCATTGCCCTTATTGTAAGTACAGGCAGCTACACTTCTAATTTCTTGTATGACTTTCCAAAAACACCTAAGCGTCTCCAACAGTAAACTGTTTTTTTGGGTTTTTTTTTTATATTCTAGCTTAGTTCAGGTATTTCCGAGTTTATTTCTGTTGACCTGGCATAAAACACAAATCCATTCTTCCTTTCTTTCTTTTTTCCTTTCGTTTCTCTCCCTCTCTAGCTTTTTTCCTTATACTTCACTCTTTTTCTAGAGCTTTTTCTTTCTTTCTTTCTATCTCTCTCTCTTTCTTTCCTTCTTTTTTCTTTCATTTCTCTCTCGCTTTTTCTGTCTCTCTGGCTTTTTCTCTTTCACTCTTTTTCTAGAGCTTGTTCTCTTCCTCTCTCTAATTCTTTCTTACTTCTCGGTCTCTCTCTTTGTTTCTTTCTTTCTTTCTTTTCTCTCTAATTCTTTCTCACTCTCATTTTTTTTTTCATTCTTTCTTTCTTTTTTTTTTTTTGTTTTTATCTCGCTTTTTCTCTCTATAGCTTTTTTCCTCTCTCTCTCTCTCGTGCGTGCTTTTCCATCTCTCTCTCTCTAGCTTTGTCATTGTTTTCTCTTTTTTTCTCTCTCTAATTCGGTCTTTTTTTCCTTCTTTTTTTCTTTCTTTTCTCTCTCACTTTTTCGTTCTTTCTTTCAAGCGTTTTCCATCTCTCTCTCTCTCTAGCTTTTCTCTTTCTCTGGCTTTTTCTCTCTCTCTTTTTATCCATTTTTTCTCTTTCTTTCTTTCTTTCTCTAATTCTTTCTTTCCTTCTTTTTTTTTTCTTTCATCTCTCTCTTGCTTTTTCTATCTCTGTGTCTCTCTCTCTCTCTTTCTAATATTTTTCTGTCTCTAGCTATTTCTTTCTTTCTCTCAAGTTTTTTCCATATCTCAATCTCTCTCTCTCTCTAGATTTTTCTCTTTCACTCTCTAATTCTTTGTTACTTTCTTTTTATCTCTATTTCATTTTCCTTTCATTCTCTCTTTCCCTTTCTTTTTTCTCCTTTTCCAGAGAGCTCAGGAAAGCAGAGATAAATCCCAGGGCATGAGACGTAAACCAATTTTCCTTAACACAGAAAACTCTGTAAAGGCTTTGGTACACGGGCACATGCTTTTACCTGAACTGTTTTTATTCTCATACAAGTCAAGCTGAGTGCAAAGCCAACTAGAAGGGGGTGAATAAGGTTCAGGAGGGCAGTCTTTTCAATATGAAACCAAAATAAAGAACACGGGGACCTCCAACTAACTGGGGGGAAGTTCAAAACTAATCTTAGAAAGTATTATTTTACTGAAAGGGTGGTTGATGATTGGAATAAACAAAGGTTGTGAGACAGTCAACAGTAAATGGCTTCACACATGCTTGGGATAAACATGAATCTATAGTCAGACAACAAGGTTAATGTGAAAACAAAAAAAAGCTAAATCAAAAAAACAAAACAAAAAACAAAAACAAATTAAAATAAAATAAAGGGGCAGACTCGATGGACTATTCAGTCTTTTTCTGCCGTCACTTTTCTTTGTTTCTATGTAGAAGCACTGAAATGTCAGCTCAGTGCAACTCAAGACCAACTTGATGGAGATTACAATTTAAAGTGGAAGTCCAGCTAAATTCCAACTAAGCCCAAACCTACTCCCACCCCATTCTAAGACTACTGTAACCACCCTGTGAAAAGAAAACATGTCTTCTTTATGTATTCTGAAGCTGCTCTGGTCCAGTCACATGGCCAGGTCTCAGTACCGGCTTCAGTGTAGAGGAGGGACAGCCAACAATGAACGCCCTATAGTAAGCCTATAGGTGACGTTGTCGCCCAGGCCCTGCAGCCATTATTGCTGCCTCTTCTGTACACTGAAGCTGGTGCTGGGACCTGATCATGTGACTAGACCGGAGCAGCCTCAGAATAGATAAGTATAGACATCTTTTCTTTCACAGGGTAGTTAGCGTAGTCTTAAAATGGGGGTGGAAGTAGGTTTAGGATGAAGGGCCGTACACAAGATAATAAAATCAGAAGTAAAATTTCGTATGGCAAACAATCGACTGATTATCTGATCGTTAGTATAGTGCTTTCAACAGCCGATTCCAACTTTTCGGACGACAAAACCTGAAGGTGCAGGCTATAACTTTCTTATCCTACGTAGACACAATGTCCGATTTTGTTTAATTAGTACAATTTTCTTCTGAAAAAAAAATCATAAGAGCAAAACTACACATGCTTGGAAACAAAAGAATACATTACAAAACAATTCCATCACTTCTGAAGTTGTATTCTGTTGTATGGGAATTGTTGTAAGTTGAGTAACCACTTTACCTATGAGACTAGCGTGCAACAAAAAATGGAGGATTATTCATCAGATAATCTGATAATGTGTACCTGGCTTTAGTTAGAATTTGACTGGATTTATATTTTAAATGTAAACAACTTAGACGCAAGACAAAGAAGCACAATGGCAAAACATTTCACCCAGAAAGCCAAAATCTATTCACTTGCTTCTGAGTCTACAGCCCCGCATACTTTCATTATACACTTGTTGCAGATATCTTGGGCTGTCACAAGGTGGCGCTGTGTTGCAGTAAGGAATTGATTGCAGCATTAGTGAAAGTAATACTAGCAAGGACTAACATAATACTTCCACCTTCTTAGCTATAAGGCCTCATGCACACTGGACATTATAAAAATGACAGTAGCGTTAGCTGTAGAATGAGTTTTGCACCATTTTTGCAGAAGCGTTTTTGGGTGTTTGCGTTTTTTTAGGAAAGCTATACTCCCACAAAAGCCTACTGGCTCAAAAACGCTCATAAACGCAGAATCGCCGGATTTTTCAGTTTTCAGCATTTTCTCAGCTCCTTTAAACTAGTTCTGTTTTTTTTCCAGCCGGAAAATGCCCCTGATAACAGCCTGTGTGTACAGGGACACAAAGGATAATATGCTGGGCAGATTACTGGCTGCAGAAAAAAAAAACCCGCCTGAAGCCAAAAACAGCAGCTGTAAAACTTCCAGTGTGCATGAGGCCATAGCAGTAATTTGTGATGCAGCAAGAAGTAACCTGTGTGAAAAGTCTACGGTGAAGCTGGCAATCCCCTGAATTAAGTAGTTGTTGCTGGTTCCAAAAATGTAGCCTCCGCTCAAGGAAGAAACTGATATGTGGGCAGTGAGTTGGGCAATGCCTGCTGTTAGAAATCATGGGGCCTTGTACAGCCTTCCTGATGGGCCCCCAACCCCCCCCCCCCCTCCCCAAGGGTGCTGCGGAATAGCGCCTTTGACGCTTGCATTGTATAAAAAGGCTGTTTTCTCCTGTCTTCTCCAATCCTCCCTTTCTTCCACTGTCCTCAACTCATCTCCTGATAGTACAGAGCCTTGGGGGCACTCTGCACATGCTCAGTTTGGTGTGTATTGCTATTTTTTTTTTTTTTTTTGGGGGGGGATACATGTGATCAACACATGGCCAATCAGCACTATCCAGACAGAGGGTCATGCAGCCTCATAGGACAGTCAGAGCAGAATGAAAACTCCTCAAACTTTAACCAGACACTGATAGAAGTCACAAGACTGCTATATACTGCTGACGAGGAAAGGTGTTTAGCTATTTATATTTACTTAAATAATTGCATTTCCGTGTTCTATGTACTGTGGGAGACCAGATATAGTGACTGCAGGGTCCTGGGGAGACCAGATATAGTGACTGCAGGGTCCTGGGGAGAGCAGATATAGTGACTGCAGGCTCCTGGGGAGACCAGATATAGTGACTGCAGGGTCCTGGGGAGAGCAGATATAGTGACTGCAGGGTCCTGGGGATAGCAGATATAGTGACTGCAGGGTCCTGGGGAGAGCAGATATAGTGAATGCAGGGTCCTGGGGAGAGCAGATATAGTGACTGCAGGGTCCTGGGGAGAGCAGATATAGTGACTGCAGGGTCCTGGGGAGAGCAGATATAGTGACTGCAGGATCCTGGGGAGAGCAGATATAGTGACTGCAGGGTCCTGGGGAGAGCAGATATAGTGACTGCAGGGTCCTGGGGAGACCAGATATAGTGACTGCAGGGTCCTGAGGAAACCAGATATAGTGAATGCAGGGTCCTGGGGAGAGCAGATATAGTGACTGCAGGCTCCTGGGGAGACCAGATATAGTGACTACAGGGTCCTGGGGAGAGCAGATATAGTGACTGCACGGTCCTGGGGAGACCACATATAGTGACTGCAGGGTCCTGGGGAGACCAGATATAGTGACTGCAGGCTCCTGGGGAGACCAGATATAGTGACTGCAGGCTCCTGGGGAGACCAGATATAGTGACTGCAGGGTCCTGGGGAGAGCAGATATAGTGACTGCAGGCTCCTGGGGAGAGCAGATATAGTGAATGCAGGCTCCTGGGGAGACCAGATATAGTGACTGCACGCTCCTGGGGAGACCAGATATAGTGACTGCAGGCTCCTAGGGAGACCAGATATAGTGACTGCAGGGTCCTGGGGAGAGCAGATATAGTGACTGCAGGATCCTGGGGAGAGCAGATATAGTGACTGCAGGGTCCTGGGGAGAGCAGATATAGTGACTGCAGGATCCTGGGGAGAGCAGATATAGTGAATGCAGGCTCCTGGGGAGACCAGATATAGTGACTGCACGCTCCTGGGGAGACCAGATATAGTGACTGCAGGCTCCTAGGGAGACCAGATATAGTGACTGCACGCTCCTGGGGAGACCAGATATAGTGACTGCAGGATCCTGGGGAGACCAGATATAGTGACTGCAGGGTCCTGGGGAGAGCAGATATAGTGACTGCAGGGTCCTGGGGAGACCAGATATAGTGACTGCAGGGTCCTGGGGAGAGCAGATATAGTGACTGCAGGCTCCTGGGAGAGCAGATATAGTGACTGCAGGGTCCTGGGGAGACCAGATATAGTGACTGCAGGCTCCTGGGGAGAGCAGATATAGTGACTGCAGGGTCCTGGGGAGACCAGATATAGTGACTGCAGGCTCCTGGGGAAACCAGATATAGTGAATGCAGGGTCCTGGGGAGAGCAAATATAGTGACTGCAGGCTCCTGGGTTTAGTAACACTTTAACAATTGATCACTGCAACTGAATGTCAGTTGTAGAGAGAGAAAAGCTTTAAAAAAAATCACATTTACCACATAATACCAACTCACAATCTATTGGTTTACATGTTTTCATTATTCTGTCCTATGCAGAATCAGTATTGTTCTGTGTTTTATGAACATTTAAAGTGCATGCTAATGCTATTGATGAACTTCTTCTATATGCTACCATTTTTATCTGCTGACACTTCTATTGGTGTGATAAAGACAAAACATACCTGTTGATCCTGCCAGGAATCTGTTAAGCTGATAACATTTCTCTGTCCGCGCTTATCAATTACATTGTTCCTAGTTATCTCAGTGGACTACAAAACACCTCCCCGTATGTTAGGGGGATGAGGAGAGGAGGAGGTGTCATGTAGTTCTAACATACCTCCCAACTTTCTGAGATGGGAGCAAGGGACAGCTATTAGCAAAAGTATGTAGGCATAGGACACACCCCCTGCCATGCCCCCTTAACCACTTCAGCCCCGGAAGGATTTGCCCCCTTCCTGACCAGAGCCCTTTTTGCGATTCGGCACTACGTCGCTTTAACTGACAATTGCGCGGTCATGTGACGTTGTACCCAAACGAACTTTGTGTCCTTTTTTTCCCCACAAATAGAGCTTTCTTTTGGTGGTATTTGATCACCTCTGCGTCATTTCTGATTGCCGCTTTAAACAAAAGAAGAGCGACAATTTTGAAAAAAAAAACCAAATTTCTTACTTCTTGCTAAAATACAAATTTAAAAAAAATATATAAAAAAACATTTTTTTCCATCGGTTTTGGCCGATTTATATTCTTCCTCATATCTGTGATAAAAAAAAAATCGCAATCAGCGTTTATTGATTGGTTTGCGCAAAAGTGGCCGCGTTTACGGATGGTGAGAATTCATTTCTGGGGTTTTTATTTTTTATTTTTTTTTACTAGTAATGGCGGCGATCTGCGATTTTTAGCGGTAATGCAATATTGGGGCGGACATGTCGGAACATTTTGACACTTTTTTGGGACCATTGGCATTTATACAGCGATCAGTGCTATAAAAATGCACTGATTACTGTGTAAATGCCATTGGCAGTGAAGGGGTTAACCTGCAGGGGGCGCTCTAAGGGATAACTGTGTTCCCTGGGCATGTTCTAACTGTCTTAGTGTTTGACTGACAGGGGGAGGGGAGTGATCACAGCTTCCATGTAGAGGAAGGCTGTGATCACTCCCTTCCCCCTCTAACAGAACGGAGGTCCGTGTTTACTTACAAGGACCTCCGTTCTTTCACCCCGGGGGGGCATCGCGGGTATCTGGCGGAGATCGAGTCCGCCGCACCCGCTCCCTGGCCCTCCCCGGACACCGTGAGCGCGCCTCCGGCGGGGCGCGCTCGCAGTGCGCGATCTGGCAGGCACCGTCAGATGACGGCGGTTTGCCCAGGAGAGCCACCTTGTCGGCAAGTGGTTAAAGGAGAATTATACAAAAAAAAAAGATTAGTTAAACCCACAAATGCTTTTTTTACCACTTCTATTCTTTTATATTAGCTGTTTAAATGTACAAATGCAACATTTTAGAGATTGGATGAAAGGTTTAGCATTGTAAAACATTTTTTGATAGATAAATCCTGCATTTATAAATAGGTATATGCATCAGACCAAAATGAGGGACACATGAAGAGGAATGAGGGACTTTGTTACAAATCTGGGACAGTCCCTCCAAATCAGGGACAGTTGGGAGCTATGGTTATAGTTACACCGCTCCTCCTCCATAGACACAGTATGGTGAGTCGGTGTTGTCATCCTAAGACAGAAATGTTGCTGGTGGTATCACCGGATTAAAAGATAAAAGAATAATTGAAAACGAATTGCCACTCTGCAGATCAGGGGTGCCCAACCTTTTGAAGAGCGAGGGCCACTTAAGCGACTTGGTAACCGGTTGGGGGCCACAATGAGCAGAGCGGGCGGATGACAGGTCTGTATCTGCTCTGCACGTGTAGAGCGGACACAGCCTGCTCTCATTTATGGGCCTTCTGATTCGATCCGCCCAGATGGAAGGGGACGGATCAACTTCTGTTTTTTTTTTTTTTTAAGCGTTTACATCTGCCGCTCCATAGAGGTGAATGGAGGGTCTGATTGGGTTTGACCGATCGTGTGAAAGGGGCCTAAGGCTGCTTTCACACTGATGCCCTGCAGTTTACTCCGCACCGCGAGTGCAGAGCAGTGCACCTGTGGCTTTCCTGTGGGTTAGCTGTGGTTTGCCATAGACTTCTATTATATCCTGCAGGTGTAATGCACTTTCTGAAAGCTCACCAAACTCGTAATAACAGAAGTCTATGGCAGAGTGCAGGTAACCGGCAGGTGCACTGCGCTCCCCCAGCGGATCAGTTTGAAAGCAGCCCAGTAACCAGCGCAGAACAGACATGCCCGTATATGCACTGTGACTTTAGTAATAAACTGACCTTTAACCACTTCAGCCCCGGAAGGATTTACCCCCTTCCTGACCAGAGCACTTTTTGCGATTCGGCGCTGCGTCGCTTTAACTGACAATTGCGCAGTTGTGCAACGTTGTACCCAAACAAAATTGACGTCTCCCCCCCCCCCCAAATAGAGATTTCTTTTGGTGGTATTTGATCACCTCTGCGGTTTTTATTTTTTGCGCTATAAACAAACAAAGAACGTCAATTTTGAACAAAAAAAACATTTTTTTTTACTATAATAAATATCCAAAAAAATATATAAAAAAACAAATTTATTCATCATACATATTTTTGGTAAAAAAATGGCAATAGGCGTATATTGATTGGGTTACGCAAAAGTCATCGCGTCTACAAACTATGGGAATGGATTTATGGCATTTTTTTTTTTTTACTAGCAATGGCGACGATCTGTGATTTTTATCGAGACTGCGACATTGCGGCGGACAGATCGGATACTTTTGACACTTTTTTGGGACCATTGTCATTTATACAGCAGAGCTAAAAATAGCCACTGATTACTGTATAAATGTCACTGGCAAGGAAGGGGTTAACACTAGGGGGCGATCAAGGGGTTAAATGTTCCCTAGGGAGGTGTTTCTAACTGTGGGGGGGAATGGACTGACTGGGGGTGGAGAGAGAAAGCTGCTCCCGATCACTGGGAACAGCAGATTTTTCTCCACTCCCCTGTCAGAACGGAGATCCCCATTCTGGCCCTGCGAGGAGTGATCACGGGTGGCTGGCGCACTCGCCGCCCACGCACATTGGCTCCAGAGGCGTGCAGCCAGCGCATACCTGCTACAGTCTCTTAAAGTGCCGCTGTACAGCTACGGCGATTTGCGCAGTAGAGCCGACCTGGTTAGTGGTTAATAACAGACTTCCATTCAGGTATCGCCAGCTGTTGCTGTCCCAGGCAGAGTGCATTTGGTATCACTCGGCCTGTGCCAGGAGCGGGCACTATACGGGCTTATGCGGCTCTTCCTCTACCGGCGGCTTCATTCACAACACTGATACTCTGAATTTGCAGGTTGGCAATCTGTGCTCTGGGCTTGACAACCCAGAGCAGGGGGTTGCAGGCCACATCAGAGGGCTCCGTGGGCTAGGCCACTGGTTGGGCACTCCTGCTGTAGAACTTCCAGGATAGTCTTCAGGATAGTCTCCAGCAGTAGCAGTGCAGCTCCCCATGGAACTGGCAGGAGTTTGGGCAGGTAAGTATAATGCCTTGGATAAGGAAGGGTGGGGGGGTAAAGTATTTTAAAGGATAGCTTTATGAAAGTAAAGTTATTCTTCAATTTCATGAAGCACTAAATACGAATGCCATAATGTGCATGCAATACATTCAGGAGACTTCTAGTGAGCTGAGGAAATGGAAAGACCATTAAAGTGATATTGAAGGCCTTTTTAAAAAAAATAACAAACATGTTACACCTACCTGCTCTGTGCAGTGGTTTTGCCCAGAGCAGCCCTGATCCTCCTCTTTGAAGGCTCCCCCCGTTGGCGCTCCTGGCGCCTCCCTCCTGCTGAGTTCCCCCAGAGCAATCAGCTTGCTTTTCACACACACGGAGCACGGGTCGGCCGGCCCTGCCCTCGCTCTCTCCCTCTCCTCATTGGTTTACTGACTGTGATTGACAGCAGCGGGAGCCAATGAGGAGGGAGAGTGCCTGGAGAGCCAAGGCTCTCATGCACATCGCTGGATTGCGATGGGGCTCAGGTAAGTGTTGGGGGAGGGGCTGGGGAGCTGCTGCACAGTGAAAGTATTTTTACCTTGAGCCTTGAGAATCATTTTAAGGCTCGGTTCACACTGCTGTGACTGCAAAGTCATGGGACTTTCAGTGCCGCTTTTTATTGCAACTTTCATGTGACTTTGATGTTTTGCGACTTTTGCAAATCATAACAATACAGAGCGTGACACATATTATTGATCCTACAAAACCCTGTGAAGTGCAGCCAAAGTCGCAAAGATAAGGCAAAGAAACGACTTCCTTGCGACTTTTGTGGTTTTAACATTGCAGCCTATGGCACTCATGTCACAAGGAACAGGCAGAAAAGTAGAGCAGGAACTAATCTTTTTGTCACTGCAACTTGGGACGCAGCAAATAAGGTGGCACCCATTGAAATGAATGTGTTCTGAATTGTCATGCAACTTTCTGAGTCGCGTGCCACAGCAAGTCGCATGAGACGTTGCAGAAGTGTGAGCCAGGGCTAATAGTAGCAAAAAAAAAAAAAGCACAGTAATGAAAATACTGCATGTTGTTTTGCTTTTACAAACTGGTGCCAATGTAGGGGCAGAAAGCAACATTTGTATCTATTTGCCAGTGATGTTTATTTTTGTGCCATTCTTTAATGCTGGCAGTAAATGAATATCATAGAAGGTAACTGTTACAATTGTACTGACATATGTTTCTTTGGATCTCCCATCAGGTCATCTCTTGGGTTCTCTTTATCGGCACGCTGAGTTACGTCAAAGTAATGATCGGGGTGATTCTACGCAGCCAGGGTCACAGCGCCCTCGTATGGTGCGGAGCGGTAGTGCAGTTGGGATCCATGATTGGGGCGCTTGTCATGTTCCCAATGGTCAATGTTTATGGGTTTTTCAAATCAGCGGATCTTTGCAATACGAACTGTTCTAGCTAAGAATCTTGATAAATAACCACAAGGACAGGTTGCGTACATAAATAAATTTTTATTTTATGATAATAATAAATACCTCTTCATGAAAAGCACAATTAAGAGCACTACAAGGTATAAACATATTTATCTGTATACATATGGATGATTTAGTAATGCACTCTTTAGGTGCCTCTTAAGCGAGCACAGTTTTTGTATTCCTCAGCTTTGAGCAAGATGCTCCTACGTATTCTACATTTGAGGTACAAAAATACTTGAACTATATCTTAGACGTATAGAGCAGGGATATGCAATTAGCGGACCTCCAGATGTTGCAGAACTACAAATTCCATGAGGCATAGCAAGACTGACAGCCACTAGCATGACACCCAGAGGCATGATGGGACTTGTAGTTTTTCAGCAGCTGGAGGTCCGTTAATTGCATATCCCTGGTACAGAGTAACAACATCCTGGTCACCTCTTCCAACAATTAATGAAAACAAAAAATGCACGACTATGCAGCTGCTTTACTCTATTGCTACTTACAATACTTTTTTTGGGTCCATAAGAGTACTTTCCAAGGGTAATTTGGATGGGTTCAGGACCTGGGCCTGAACCTGCGACCTCTGCAGTGTTAAATGTATTAGCAAGTTAAGATACACAAACAAATTGAAGCCAAACTCCAGCTCACACTTTATAATCAGTTACAGCAAAGTTTTTTTTCCTTTTGCGATTAAATTTTTACGTGCATAAATAAAAGCTGATCATTTTAATCACCTGTCAGTGTTAAGTGGTATGTCTATTCCATGTAAACTGATACATTGTGTTAGGGCTTGTGAAGAACAAGACTTGCTTCCGTAGGCATGCGCACAGGGAGTGCTGGTTGTGCCTGGGCACACCCTAATGCAGTGCTGATTTCCCCTGCTTCCTGGTGCCCCCCTGTCTCCCTTGTGCAGTGCTGCCAGCTTCCCTCCACTCCCGCCAGCTGCTGCGGGGGATGTTTCAGGATAGAGAGCGGGGGGGGGCTGGTAAATATTTCATTTTCTGGCCCCTTTCTTTTTCTGAATGAACACAGTGAGTGATCTGTACCGGGCGCTCCTGTGTTCATTCATAAAGGAGTTGTAAAGTCTCAAGGTTTTTCACCTTAATGTATTCTATGCATTAAGGTGAAAAACCTTCTGTGCTGCAGCTGCCCCCCAGAGTCCCCCTTTTTCTTTTTCTCTGCCCTGCTGATATACATTCATGTGTGTTGGGGCTCTGGGGTGCACACTCTAATGCAATAGGCTGCGCACACCAGTGCTTGCTTCCTGGATCACCACATAAAAACACAAGAAAGTAAGCCTAAAAAGGGAATCTAATGCAGCCATCACATCTAAGAATTGGTAAGCTGCAATATAACAAATGTTTGCTTTTGGGTTTAATACTGCTTTAGGCCCGGGTCACACCTATGCAGGTTGCAGTTTGCATATTCCAGGTGCATTTTTCAATACATGATTTTGATCTATGGAACCAGAAACCAGAAACAAGTCCCTGGCCCATTCCAAAAAAATGGACTTTAGTCTTGGGCAAATGAAGATGTATTTTTGTGTATTCTGTGTGCATTTGAGATCAGTTTAGGATACTTCTGAGACCATTTAGAGTTCACTGACAGGTGCATTTGACATGCAGTATACATTGGGGAAAATATTTTCCTCACTGTACCTGCATTTTGACTTGTAGTTGACCTCCTTCTAAGTTGCATCAACCCGTGTCAGGGGTCAGGCTCAGAGACCAGTAGCTATAGCAGTAGAGAGGTTCCCACTTACCAGCAGGATGGGTATACAAGCAGGTTATCCTAGTGGCTCACTCAAGGTGCAAGGACTAAGTACTAACCAGTGTTCTTCAAAGCTCCTGAAGGTGAAGATCAGTTTTGCTGTGTTTTAGTAGCAGGTCGCAGTCCCCAGAATCACTCCACCAGGAGAGCAAGCTGGGGTCCAGTAGCAGATATAGCAGGTGCAGCTCAAACAGAAGCATAGCCAGTAAACAAGCAAAAGGTCGGTAACAAGTGGTTCAGATTGGGATCAAGTAGAAGCGTAGTCAAGGAACAAGCCAAAGGTCAGTGACAAGTGGTAATGAAGATATGGACGGCAGCAGGAGTGACAAGAGGGAAATATTGGCTGGAGAGAGCACAATAATCTGGCAAACAGGAAGTGCAAAGGCATGGTTTAAACAAGAAAGTTCATGGGAGGAGCAAAGGGTTCAAGGTTTAAGAGAAATAAAACATAAGGCAAGGTTGTCTAAGCAATCAGACTGGGAGCTGTCCAGCATCTCAGGGGGCTCAGCAGGAAGAGTTACTGCCAGACACCGCAGAGGTCCCGGGTTCAGATCCAGGCCCTGACAACCTGCTTTAAGCTTCCTGCAGAATTGAATGGGAAATAAACAGTATTATGAACCAAAGCCTGTTAACACAGGCACTAAGAGAGGCTTCTGAGCCCACCAACCAGCCAGTGGTTAAGATGTCCATTTGGCAGGTTAAAAATAACTATTGTTCAAAGTGATGTTAAAGAAGTACAGCCAAAGCTTGTTTGGCTGTACTTCCCCTGTGGATCACAAAAGTGCAGTTTGTTTTGCACTCCTGTGACCCCTTTTCAGCAGACAGCAGACTGAAGTCTGCTATCTGCTGTCATCACAGAGCCGGTCCAGGCTGGAGAAAGATTGTGACAATGGAGTTGGGATCTGCCCACATGCCTTGACCGGCACTTGGCTCAGCCTCTCAGCAAACTGCTGAGAGCCTGAGCCAGCCACTCCCATCCCCTCCACAGCCCAGCACTCCAGTGAGTGCAGGGGGGGTAGAGCAGAGAAGCAGTGACAAACACCGGCGATCACTCGGTTCTCAGCGTTAGAGGCGCCAGGAGACAGGTGCAGCATTGAACCAATGCTGCATCCATCTAGGTAAGTATGATTATTACAAAAAGAAAACCCCATACTTTTCTTTTAAGTAGTGGCCACAGAGTGTACTTCTGCAATTTTCATTCTTGGTTTCCTCCATTTACTTATTAATGTTTGTATTTACCATTCCCACTGTGTACTTTACAAGCATGTTCATGATAATGCTGACGCCATACGACAGGAGTTCCTTTATCCAACTGGCCATGCAGGTCTTCAAAAGTCTGCAGGAAGCCCTGGAGTCTACTGATACATACAATGCCAACAGCCCGACTTAGACCACACTAGAGGTCCAAAAAAGTATTCACATAGCATTACTTGAACTAACACTCAACAATACAGTATCTCACAAAAGTGAGTACACCCCTCACATTTTTGTAAATCTTTTATTCTATCTTTTCATGTGACAACACTGAAGAAATTACACTTTGCTACAAAGTAGTGAGTGTACAGCTTGTATAACAGTGTAAATTTACTGTCCCCTCAAAATAACTCAACACACAGCCATTAATGTCTAAACTGCTGGCAACAAAAGTGAGTACACCCCTAAGTGAAAATGTCCAAATTGGGCCCAACGTGTCAATATTTTGTGTGGCCGCCATTATTTTCCAGCACTGCCTTAACCCTCTTAGGCATGGAGTTCACCAGAGCTTCACAGGTTGCCACTGGAGTCCTCTTCCCCTCCTCCATGATGACATCACGGAGCTGGTGGATGTTAGAGACCTTGCGCTCCTCCACCTTCCGTTTGAGGAGCTCCACAGATGCTCAATAGGGTTTAGGTCTGGAGATGCTTGGCCAGTCCATCACCTTTACCCTCAGCTTCTTTAGCAAGCTTCTTTAGTCTTGGAGGTGTGTTTGGGTCGTTATCATGTTGGAATACTGTCCTGCGGCCCAGTCTCTGAAGGGAGGGGATCATGCTCTGCTTCAGTATGTCACAGTACATGTTGGCATTCATGTTTCCCTCAATGAACTGTAGCCCCCCAGTGCCGGCAGCACTCATGCAGCCCCAGACCATGACACTCCCACCACCATGCTTGACTGTAGGCAAGACACACTTGTCTTTGTACTCCTCACCTGTTTGCCGCCACACACGCTTGACACCATCTGAACCAAATTGGTCTCATCAGACCACACGACATGGTTCCAGTAATCCATGTCCTTAGTCTGCTTGTCTTCAGCAAGCTGTTTGTGGGCTTTCTTGTGCATCATCTTTAGAAGAGACTTCCTTCTGGGACGACAGCCATGCAGACCAATTTGATGCAGTGTGCGGCGTATGGTCTGAGCACTGACAGGCTGACCCCCTTACCCTTCAACCTCAGCAGCAATGCTGGCAGCACTCATACATCTATTTCCAAAAGACAACCTCTGGATATGACGCTGAGCATGTGCACTCAACTTCTTTGGTCAACCATGGCGAGGCCTCTTCTGAGTGGAACCTGTCCTGTTAAACCGCTGTATGGTCTTGGCCACCATGCTGCAGCTCAGTTTCAGGGTCTTGGCAATCTTCTTATAGCCTAGGCCATCTTTATGTAGAGCAACAATTCTTTTTTTCAGATCCTCAGAGAGTTCTTTGCCATGAGGTGCCATGTTAAACTTCCAGTGACCAGTATGAGAGAGCGATAACACCAAATTTAACACACCTGCTCCCCATTCACACCTGAGACCTTGTAACACTAAAGAGTCACATGACACTGGGGAGGGAAAATGGCTAATTGGGCCAAATTTGGACATTTTCACTTAGGGTTGTACTCACTTTTGTTGCCAGAGGTTTAGACATTAATGGCTGTGTGTTGAGTTATTTTGAGGGGGCAGCTTGAGATGTAGCCGTATTAGTGCAATTGTGCAAGAGAAAATTGAGTGCTGTCCGTGATACTTTTTTAGGACAAGCTTTCGGGGTATGTCGCCTTCTTCAAGGTCCAAGCAGTACAACCCGCTTTGTTTATACACGTCAGTTTTCTGAAGTTTCCTTGCCTCTGTGTTAGCGGAAGTACACAGAAACTAAGAGACTACAAAACGGCAGCAAGAGATGCCTTTCTACAGTCTTTTTTGTTGCAGCAAGAACCCTTCAAAATCAGATGGCTTTACGCTATGCATAAAGCAACAAAGTGAGTACGTTTAACCGCACAATACCCTTGGCATTCCCGGTTATAGGTTATATTTTACTAATGGAGCTGGCCCTTACGGTTCCCATAACACGCCAATTTGCATGAGTGAAACAACGAAATACGTATCGCATTTCGGTAGACTAAAACTTCCCAAGAACGACGTTGTTTTTTCTGACATCTTTCCGTAGAGAACGACGGCAAAACATCAGAGAATCAAAGACACATGAAGGCGATTGTGTCTCCGTTCCTTTGAAGTCTTTTGACTGCACATATTTGTTTCGCCCAACATGACGAACCTGGAACTTCTTCCGCTGTAT
>BLSH010014141.1:249489-260697 GCA_018402905.1 Glandirana rugosa | reverse complement strand
GCTTGTTCACGAATTCTGCTTGAACCTGCAACTATGCAATTTCATCAATATGGCCATTTTTTTTTTTAATCTAGTGAATTTTCCTTGTGTTTGACTGACATAACTGACCTCCAATGGTTCTCCATGAACTTGGCCACATTGTTTAATTTTGCAAATAAAAAAGGGAAGTTACTAGGTTAGGTGAGGGAGACACAGAGGTAATGTGAAAATAAGAGGAGAATAAAGAGTCATTTAGCACCCTCTGTCCCCTCCACCAGCCACCAGAGAGCTGCCCTTCCTCCTCTCTATTGTAATGGCCCCCGGATAATGAACTCAAAGACAATAAAATGCTCATTTTGCTCCTCTGTAGCAGTGCAGCAGGCTGCATTGAGATGCAAAGTGCTGTGTGACAATGCCTCTTCCTTGCCTCGGCCTGTCAGATGGATCCTGAGTTGCAGCTGGTCAGGGGGGCTGGCACCACCTGGTCATCGAATGTTCTCATGAGCTCCTGCTTCAGCCTGGAGGGGTGGACAGGCCATTGCTTTCCCATCTGTTCCTGGGCTGCTGTCCTTCATCCCCGCCTCCTAACCTGGACTAAGGACGACCAATGTCTGGGAACTTAAATGAACTCTGTGCTTCGGACTGTCTCCTGACCTGTGCCCAGTCTTGATGAATTTTCCTATCGCACTCCTTCCTGGCAAGAGACTCTGACGTAATCGGGTGCTGTAACGAAATCCAGCTGGGTCCTGGAGACCAATCGTCATGCAAGTGTATATATTCGTCAGCACACCATGGATCCTTGTCCAAAAGTTTCATTTATTGAAAAAATCACATCACAGCAAACTGCAACGTTTCGGAGCCGCGCAAGGCCCCTTCATCAGGCATGTGCTGATGATGAAGGGACCCTGCGCGGCTCCGAAACGTTGCAGTTTGCTGTGATGTGATTTTTTCAATAAATGAAACTTTTGGACAAGGATCCATGGTGTGCTGACCTGTGCCCAGACACAACTTGCTACACAAAACGATGCCAAGGTTCTGAAGACCAGTGATGCCCAATAGTTATGACCCCAACTGTCACTATGGCTTTGCTCTGGGACTCCAACTTTCAGCTTTTACTGTTATTGTGTGGAAGGACGTGGCCAACAAATCATTGGGGTTTATTTACTAAAGGCAAATCCACTTTGCACTACAAGTGCACTGCAAGTAGATCCGAGGCGGACATGCAAGGAAAATAAAAAACAACATTTTTGCTTGTACATGACTGGATGATCAAATCAGCAGAGCTTCCCCTCATTTCAGATCTACAGCGACTGCACTTCCAAGTGCACTTGCAGTGCAAAGTGGATTTGCCTTTAGTAAATCAACCCCATTGTGTTACAGATTTGACAAACTCGGGGCCCAAATATATGTTACCTCTCTGAACAGCTCAAGTAATAGTCAGCAACTCCACGTTCTTATGCCATTTCCTCATACTACAGGGTTCTGTCGTTCCCCAAAACCTGTAAATAAAGTTATTCCCAACTAGATCTTTAAAGCCCAATGGAAATGTCAGTTTAAATTAATTAAATATACAACCCAAATTCCAAAAAAGCTGGGACGCTGTGTAAAAACGACATAAAAATAGAATGTAAATCTCAATAACCCCACATTTTATTCACAATAGAAAATATCAAATGTTTAAAATAGGAAAACATACATTTTAAGAAAAAAATAAGGTCATTTTGAAATTGATGGCAGCAATACGTCTCAAAGAAGTTGGGGCAACAAAAAGCTGGCAATGTAAGTGGTACTAACAAGGAAAAACTGAAAGAATATTTTACAACTAATTAGGTTAATTGGCAGCAGGTCAGTAACCTGATTGGGTATAAAAAGAGCATCTTAGGCTGGGTGCACACTGCTCTGACACAGGAGCGGCACGACTTCCGATCCGACTTTGTCCTGCGACTTCAGGTCCAACCTCTATGCGACTTCAATGAACAGGATCTGACTTTGAGATGATTGTGACTTGTCCTTTGGCCAATCAAACGAATTCCTTTGCTTCTGGGTATGGAGGAAACCTCGTGCCAAATTTATAAAAAAAAACGGCCCTTTGAGTCTGGTATGGATCTTGAGGGGGACTCCACACAAAAGAAAAAAAAGGTTTGGACCCCCCCCCCCAAGTCCATACCAGACCATGGATTTTGAGGGGAAACCCTCAACCTTTTGGTGGGGGGGGGTGCTTTGATAGGGACAGGGGCCTCTTCCTGACAACCCTGGGGGGGGTGGTTATGGGAGTTTGCGGGCAGGGGGCTTATTGGAATCTGGAAGCCCGTTTAACAAGGGGGCCCCCAGATCCCTGCCCCCCTATAAAAATGAGTATGGGGTACATTGTACCCCTACATATTCACCAAAAAAAGTGTCAATAAGAAAAAAAAAACACAGACACAATTTTTAAAGTCCTTTATTAAACATGAAGACTTTTTTCTCCGGTTCAGCCACTGCTGTCTTGTTCCTCCGGTCTTCTCCCCCTGTTGATGTCTTCTCCCTTCTCTGGTGTCTTCTTCCTCCAGGCTCCTCCTCCGCTGGTTCCCGCCATTGTGTCAGCTTCATTGTCTGCCAGTTCTTATATAGCTATGGAGCTTGGCCTCCGATGTCAGGGATCTGCAAGGTGTCCGCTCCCGGACACCAGTGTCCTCCAGGACTGCTTCGGGTGAATCTTTTTTTAAATCTGTCTCTCAGTCCACTTCAGCAAATATTAAAGATTCTAATTCCCAGCAAGAATAAGTCCTTACATTTAATGAGCACCTGTCATTTCAGATCCATCATGGCAGCGCCCATTAGCAGGGCATCCACTCACCTGCTGTTGTCACATCCCTCACCTTGTTGTGTCACTGCCACATCACCAGCCATCCCATTAAAGTGAATGGGACTGTCGTGAGTCACCAGCGGGTCAGAGGAGGAGTCACTGGACAGAGACGACAGTTGCTCTTTAAAAATTATGATTTAAATCAAGCCTTTTTACTAGTGATTTCGAATTTTCTTAGAATTTACCAATTTTTTTTCGATTCAAAACATTCAAATTGATACATTTTGAAGCGGCCAAATCGAAAACTTTAGATTTTTTATTTTTCAATTCAAATGTGGCAAAATGAACAAACAAATAGCATTATTTTGAAATGGTACTCTAATAGCACGCATAGTCTTCTGACTATTACAGAAACATGTTCGAATTACATTGGAATTCAATGTAAAATTCAATTCGAATTTCAAATCAAATTCCGTAAATTTGGACGAATTTCATTTTGTTGTTCGGAGCATTCAGTAAACTTCGTTCATGCTGTAATTCAGGTATTCGGATATAGATGAATCTCCGAATAATGAAAAAAAAATCATCTGAATATGTATTTGGAATGAAACGAACAGCACACAATTACTTTGGCTGGCCTAATTATTTGATTGGTTGATGGGGGGGGGGGGGGGGGTCGTAGGGAGCCCTGCTAAAAATCCGACATGCTGGTTGTACCCAAGTCAATCGATGGGTCGACTTTGGTACATACGTAGAATTGAATCTCAGCCAGTCCCCGCTGAACCAGCCAAGATTTGATCCATCTGTGGCTGACTTGAGGGGTAGAGAGATTAGCTGTAAGGCCTCATACACACGGACGTTTTTTGACGCCGGCGTTTTTTGCAGCTCTCCATGTTAGTCAATGGCCCTATAAACACGCCAACGTTTTTGAGCTGTAGATGGCATCGGTGTTAGTGAGCTGAAACTAGAACCCACGGCCAGCGCGTTCTGAGACTGTAACTTTTTGGTGGTTTGTGACACCGACGCCGCAAAACGCTCACTAACGCCAACTAACACCTTGCCGGCGTTTTTTGACACCAACGTTTTTAGGTTGAAAAATAGCAGAGGGATGATTTTTTAAAAAAAAAAACGCCTATTGACGCCGACGCTCACTAACGCCGATGCATAGCGCTGAAAAGCTGCAATTTTTTTTTCCTTGACGTCGGCCCCGACGTTTTGTTTATTTTTTAAGAAACGTCCATGTGTATGAGGCCTAATACCTTATTCCATGCTCCACTGGCAGTTGGCACTCTCCTCTTCTCTCTGGCGCTGCAAGTTGTAGGCAGGTCCTCAAAGTCCTCATTTACAATGAAGGACTGCTGGTCCTGCACTGGATGTGATGACATCAGAGTGCATCCGGTGGAGAAGTTAAGGCAAACAGCTTCAGGGGACCAATTGCACACTGTGGTGGAAGCCTGCTGGAGAGAGGAATAAGTTAAGTATTGCAGCTTATTCCTCTACCCCTAGACCTAACAAGCATTGGGGGGATGTCCCATTACAAGGGCAATATTTTTTTCTGCTGTGCAGAGATAAGTCTAAGGGCTCTTTCACACATGCGGAGCCGGTTTTGACGGGCTCCGCTGCTCAGCGGGGATCCATCTGTTGATTCCTGCTGAGCCGACGGATGACAGGACAGTCTCTGCACTCCGTGCAGAGACTGACCTGTCAGAGCTCCATTCTCCTCTATGGAGGATCGGATGAGCACAGACCGTCTGTCCGTGTTCATCTGATCCGCCACGTGGATGGAAAATAGGGCTTCCATCCGTCTGTTTCTGGTGGATCTGAGCGGATCGGGTGTCAGCGGACATGTCACCGCTGACATCCGCCGCTCCATAGAAGTACATGGAGCGTCCGTTTGGGTCCGCCTGAAAAACTGACAGGCGGACCCATACGGACCGTATGTGTGAAAGAGCCCTAAGGCCCTTTTCACACTGAGCAGATCCGCTCTGATGATCTCTGCTGAGCTGGCAGATGACAGCTCCGTCTCGGCACTCTGTGCAGGGAAGGACCTGTCAGCTCCCCACTCTCCTCTATGGGGAGATCGGATGGAAACGGATCCGCCTGTCCGTTTTCATCCGATCCCATCCAATACGATAGACGGATGGGTGAATGTATCACCCATGCGTCTATTTTGAGCGGATAATGTCGGATCGGATGTCAGCGGACACATCTCCGCTGACATCCGACTGCCCATAGAGGTCTATGGGTGGCCCGCTCGGACCCATCGGAAAAACTGACAGATGGATCCGAGCGGTCCAATCGTGTGAGAGGGGCCTTAACCTCCCTGGCGGTGTTCCCGAGTGTGGCTCGGGGTGGATTTTCAGTACCAAGAACGGTAACCCCCGAGCCACACTCGGGATTGCATTGCGGGATCCAGGCAGCGCTACTCACCTTGTCCCCTGGATCCAGCGATGTCCCCCGCCGTGTCTGCGGGCTGTGTCCTCCGCTCGATGCCTCTGTGTGCCGGGCTCCGTTTCCTGCGAGCGTCGCATGGGGACGGAGACCGGCGGGAAATTCAAAAAGTGAAACACACACAGCACATACAGTACACTGTAATCTTATAGATTACATTACTGTATGAAAACATTACACATCCCCTTTGTCCCTAGTGGTTTGCCCAGTGCCCTGCATGCACTTTTATATAATAAATGTCATTCTTTCTGCCTGGAAACATGAGAATGTCCATAGCAACCCAAAAGTGTCCCTTTGCGTCAAAAGTGGTTTTTGATCAGCTAGAAAACAGCGATAGTAAATAAGAATCATTTGCAGAATTGAGTGATA
Organism: Glandirana rugosa; assembly: GCA_018402905.1. NCBI lineage: Eukaryota > Metazoa > Chordata > Amphibia > Anura > Ranidae > Glandirana > Glandirana rugosa. The sequence goes on along the minus strand of BLSH010014141.1, from coordinate 255,113 downwards.
CTGATTTTTGGGGAAATTTATCATCAGAAACTGAAAGTGACCACAGCGACAATTCTGCAAATGAGCAAATTTCAGTGTTTTTGGTTTGATTACATTATTGAATAAATTTTATTACTATTACGTTATTATTTCTGATAATTATTTATAGTTATTTATTATATTATAATTTATGATTTTATTTTGCAAACTTTTTCATACCCGGGATGTCTACTAGACTCTTGTTTGGACAGATTTAAGTGAGTTATTCCTAAGAATTACCGGCCTACAATATAAAACACCATGCAAAATAATCGTACCGATTTCAGCACCAAAAATCTGAAATAATCATCCCACCAGGGAGGTTAAGCATTAAATTGTGCCTGATAGGTGTGAATGGCACTAATGTTGTTTGTTTCAGGCCAGCTCAGATATCAGACAATGTACAAAACTGCTTTTTAATGCCTGATTGGTGAGATCGCTTGTGGCAAGTCGGGGATCGGTCTGTTCGTTGTAAAACTAGCAATCGGTTTTAGCAGACATCTTGCAAGAAGTTCTCTTTTTCAACAACTGCTTGCTAACGTCTCCTTCCCATTGCACCAATGCGTCAACACAGGATGCAGCCAATTGGCCGTTTTGAAAAGCATAAATCAGCACATAAATAATAAAGCAACTGCCATTGTTAGAGAATTTGCGGGATTTAATACGAAATTACAGAGCGGACCGCCAATCCCCTCAGCTCCTCATCATATACAACACCTCAATATTGTGCATTGAGTCAGCTTCCTAGAGAGCGTGGAGTGTGCTGACGCAGCAGGCTGTGTTAATAACCGCTCACTCCAGTAAGATGGCTCTCCTAGAAGGTGGAAATTAACTAACAACTGCAAATATTCACAGGCTTCGAATATGAAAAAAAAAAGCTTAGCACGGGTCGGAAAGGATTTGACCGAACCTTGAAAGCTGAGCTTGAATTTATTCCTCCACCAGTCCCAGCAGGCTGCTTCTTGATTTGTAGCCGAAGATGTCCTCTTTAATATCTGCCGGTCTTGAAATAGAAGATCTTTATCTCTTATCTGAGGGTGACAGAACAGAAGGGGCTGCGATGCTCCGGTAGCGGCTACACGGTACGCAGCAGATTATGCGGCGGGGGATATCAGTGGAAAACACTGGTGGGAAACCAGTTCTCCCAAACCTCAATGTTCATTTCTACCGGCTATCCCTGAACAACAAAAAAAAATCCCCGCTGTCCATTAGTTAAAGATTCACCTCTTGAATTATCTTTTGTATGCCTGACACACATCGACGCAACCTGGCAGACTGACTTCTGTACAATTTGTTCTCATATCTTCTGTGAAATGCCCTACTGCATGAAGCGGAAATTGCAAAATGAATAATGAAATATTAAATAAGGAATGGATGACTTTTTTTTTAATATGTTCATGGTTATAATCACTAATTATCATATTATTCTGACCCAGAGAATTGATACAATATAGGGTTACTTCTTCTCAATGCTGTATGTCTACATGTGGCAGCACAAAGTGGGCCTTATTTCATGCTGCCATATATACACTATATTGTCAAAAGTACTGGGACGCCTGCCTTTACACGCACATGAACTTTAATGGCATCCCAGTCTTAGTCCATAGGGTTCAGCATTGAGTTTGCCCACCCTTTGCAGATATAACAGCTTCAACTCTTCTGGGAAGGCTGTCCACAAGGTTTAGGAGTGTCTATGGGAATGTTTGACCATTCTTCCAGAAGCACATTTGTGAGGTCAGGCACTGATGTTGGATGAGAAGGCCTGGCTCGCAGTCTCCGTTCTAATTCATCCCAAAGATGTTATATCGGCTTGAGGTCAGGACTCAAGTTCCTCCACCCCAAACTCGCTCATCCATGTCTTTATGGACCTTGCTTTATGCACTGGTACACAGTCATGTATGAACAGGAAGAGGCCATCCCCAAACTCTTCCCACAAAGTTGGGAGCATGAAATTGTCCAAATCGTCCCTACCCCCTGCTGCCATGCCAGGGCCACGTGCTCAGATAAGGGTCTGGTTTGGATTTTGGGGGGGGGGGGGACCCCCTACGCCATTTATTTTTTAAATTTGGCACAGGGTTCCCCTTAAAATCCATACCAGACCTGAAGGGCCTGGTATGGACTTTGGGGGAACTCCCACATCTTTTTTTTTTTTTAATTTTACCGTGAAGCCCTCAGAGGTTTGTTAGAGAACCTTAGTGAACAAAGAGCATCATGAAGGCCAAGGAACACACCAGACAGGCCAGGGATAAAGTTATGGAGAAATTTAAAGCAGGGTTAGGTTATAAAAAAAAAATCTTAAGGTTTGCACATTTCACGGAGCTCTGTTCAATCCATCATCCAAAAATGGGAAGAGTATGGCACAACTGCAAACCTACCAAGACATGGCTGTCCACCTAAACTGACCGGCTGGGCAAGGAAAGCATTCATCAGAGAAGCAGCCAAGAGGCCCATGGTAACTCTGGAGGAGCTGCAGAGATCCGCAGCTCAGGTGGGAGAATCTGTCCACAAGAGTGGAGGAGCTATTAGTTGTGCTCTCCACAAATCTGGCCTTTATGAAAGAGTGGCAAGAAGAAAGCCATTGTTGAAAGAAAGCCATAAGAAGTCTTGTTTGCAGTTTATGAGAAGCCATGTGGGGGACACAGCAAACATGTGGAAGAAGGTGCTCTGGTCAGATGAGACCAAAATGTAAGTTTTTGGCCTAAAAGCAAAACGCTATGTGTGGCAGAACACTAACACTGCACATCACCCTGAACACACCATCCCCACCGTGAAACATGGTGGTGGCAGCATCATGTTGTGGATATGCTTTTCTTGAGCAGGGACAGAGAAGCTGGTCAGAGTTGATGGGAAGATGGATGGAGACAAATACAGGGCAATCTTAGAAGAAAACCTGTTAGAGTCTGCAAAAGACTTGAGATTGGGGTGGTGGTTCACCTTCCAGCAGGTAAACGACCCTAAACAAACAGCCAGAGCTATAACGGAATGGTTTAGATCAAAGCATATCCATGTGTTAGAATAGCCCAGTCAAAGTCCAGACCTAAATCCAATTGAGAATCTGTGACAAGACTTGAAAATTGCTGTTCACAGACGCTCTCCATCCAATCTGACAGAGCTTGGGCTATTCTGCAAAGAAGAAGAATGGGCAAAAATGTCACTCTCTCCCCAAAAAGACTTGCAGCTGTAATTGCAGCGAAAGGCGGTTCTACAAAGTATTGACTCAGGGGGATGCTATACAAATGCACCCCACACTTTTCACAGATTTATTTGTAAAAATCTTTGAAAGCCATTTATCATTTTCCTTCCACTTCACAATTATGTGCCACTTTGTGTCGGTCTATCACATAAAATCCCAATAAAAATACATTTATGTTTTTGGTTGTAACATGAGAAAATGTGGAAAATTTCAAGGGTCATGAATACTTTTCGAAGGCACTCTATATGCGTATAGAAAATTATAATGTGCAGCGCTAAAAAGCAATTTCCAATCCCTTTACATTTTGTAGAAACATGAATAAAATAAATGTGTCAAGACAATCACTGTGTTTGTGACAAAATGTTGAATATGTGAAAAAATATGTACAAAAATCACATAAAGCACACTGGTGAATATATGCAATCAAATGAAATAAAATGACAGTTAAACTGAAGCTGAAAACAAGTCCAATAAAATGTGTGAACAGTGTCCTATAAACTTTGTCGCTGTAAAAATCTAAAATAATTGTGTGTATATAATTCAAATAGGGGTGAATAAAGGTTCCATCATGACACCAATGATCCCATGTAAGAAAGAGGAGTCACCACTGGTATAGAAGAGGCTTACCAGAGGGAATGGACTCAATAAGACATACGTCCAATGAGTCAACCAGGCTTGTGGAGTAACAACACCGGAAACGAGGACATTTTCCACACTGCCCTCTTCTTTTCCACACTGCCCTCCATCAATGGGAGATAGTCGTTTGGTTGGTGTTACGGATGTGCCTGGCGACCACAGGAGTTTCAATAATAGTACACCAGAGAAGCAAGAAGTATATCTCGATGGAGAGCGATAAGCCCAGAAAAAAACAAAAAAAAAACTCCACATAGTGTAAATCAGCAAAACATAAAAAAGGTTTAATGCACAAGATTAAGAACACTCACGTATCCATAAGTGAAAAAGCGCTTATAAATAAGATTTAAGCGCAATGCAATGGCGCCAAAAAGGCCAGATCCAACGCGTTTCGTCTAATGAGACATCATCTGGGGTTCTATAGCCATGATGCATTAATGACGGATGCTGTGCTGGCTGCTTTTACATTTGTATGATCTTGCCACGGTATTTTTTCTTTATACATACCACTCTATATGCGTAGCTGTTTTGTGTCCGGAGTACGCTGTCATGTACCCCAGCACTATGAGCAGCTGACACAAAACAGAAATACACAGATCAGCCATAAAAATATGACCAGTTAAAGTAAACAACATTGATTATCTCACAACAATGGCATCTGAAAGCGGGTGGGATATATTAGGCAGAAAGTGAACATGCTGTCCCTGAAGTTGATGTTTGAAAGAAAAAATGGAAAGGCAATAGGATTTCAGTGACTTTGGCAAGGGCCAAGTTGTAATGGCTAGACAACTGGGTCAGAGCAACTCCAGAACTGCAGCTCTTGTGGGATATTCCCAGTCTGCAGTGGTCAGGACTTAGCAAAAGTGGTCCAAGGAATGAAAACCAACAAACCGGCGACAGGGTCGAGGGTGGCCAAGGCTCATTGATGCACGTGGGGAGCAAAAAGCTGACCTGTGTAGTCCGATCCAATAGAAGATTCCAATAGAAATGACAGAAAGGAACCCACAGAGCATCGGGGGTTGTGTTGTGTCGGTCAGGGTGCCCATGCTAACCAGTGTCTACAGCCAAAAGCACCTACAATAGGCATGTGAGTGTAGCACTGCCCCCTGGAGGGCTGCTTAGAATTTCCTCTGCATTGCCCTGACCTTTTAAACGTTCCAAGTCCCCTGACACTCTGGGTTCCGACATGGTTTAGTGTGCAGCTTAACAAACACTACAACACAGGCTAAATATTCTCAGCTTTTACTTGAACCAACTTTATGTATTTGTATGTACAAGCATGAGATGACTCTGCCCAACCAAGTCCTGGTTAATCACTCTAACTCAGGAGAGAATCCCCCTGGTTTAGGCTTAAATGCACAGGTAAATGATAACCAAAATACATATGATAGAATACCAGTTCACAGGGGGCAATTAGATCAGGGATATTCAAATGATAACACTCACTGATACCCGACGATTGGAACGATTTTGGATGTCATGTGAGGAATCCTATGTTAGAATTTCTCGAGGTTGACGGCCACTTCTAATTTGTCCGGACGGAAGACCTAAAACAACAGTTGAAAGAGTGTCCCGGAAACAGGATAGAGGGATGTTAGTGCGAACAGGGACCAATCCTGTATATTACACATATTCGGCCGGAACCAAAGGGAAAATCTCACCCTAATGTATAGTCACTCACAATAGTAAACTTATAGGGACTAGATTAACGGGGGACACTTGACCATAAGATAGTATACATAAAACCAATAGTAAATGGACACGTAAATTCGGATTTGGT
>BLSH010014141.1:219179-235216 GCA_018402905.1 Glandirana rugosa | reverse complement strand
AAAAAACAAATTTCTTCTTCAGTTTAGGCCGATATATTTTCTTTTCTACATATTTTTGGTAAATAAAATTGCAATCGGCGTATATTGATTGGGTTGTGCAAAAGTTATCGCGTCTACAAACTATGGGAATAGATTTATGGCATTTTTATTATATTTTTTTTTACTAGTAATGGCGGCAATCTGTGATTTTTATCGGGACTGCGACATTGCGGCGGGCAGATCGGACACTTTTTTGGGACCAATGTCATTTATACAGCGATCAGAGCTTTAAATAGCCACTGATTACTGTATAAATGTCACTGGCAGGGAATGGGTTAAACTGTAGGGGGCGATCAAGGGGTTAACCGCGTTCCCTCATTGTGTTCTAACTGTGTGGGGGCTGGGCTGGCCGAGGCATAATCTAACTGATCCCGATTACTGGGAATAGTAGATCTGTGTCATGTCCCCTGACAGAATGGGGATCCGCCGTGTTTACAACAGCGGATCTCCGTTCTGCCTCTGTAACAGGCGATCACGGGTCTCCGGCAGACATTGAGTTTGCCTGACAACTGTGGGAGCCGCCATACAGCTATGGCAATTCATGCAGGAGAGCCAACCTGCCTGCCACTACGGCGGCAGGTCGGCAAGCGGTTAAAGAGGAACTACTCACATAATTTGTAATAAAAACATCTTTGCCATTCTGAAGCTTCCCTACAACCATTTTGCATATTATTTTATATATACAGGCAGTCCCCTAGTTAGAAACATCTGACTTACAAACGGAGGGAGACAACAGGAAATCTCCCCCTAGGAAGGGAAATTCACTTATGGGAAAAAGTTGTCTCCATTGAAGCTTTATCACCAAAGTTTGTTTCCACAACAACTCAAAATTTTCAAAATCCGATTATCATTGGGACAGGAAGTGGGGTGAAATCTTCTGAATAGAAACATAGACAGCAAAACAAACATTACAGGGGTGTTACCCCTTCCCTATGCTATCCAAATAGCTTAAAAATCGTTTTTAGGCTGAAGCTACACTTAAAAAATGTACCTGTTCCCACTTACAAACAAATTCAACTTAAGAACGAACCCACGGTCCCTATCTTGTTTGTAACCCGGGGACCACCTGTACTGTGATTCTGTACTTGCCAAATATGCTGCAGAAATCTCCCTCCACTAAGTCTGGCTTCAGCCATTTTAACTGTGGGCAGATGAAGCTGCTGCCTGTTCACTTCCTGGATTTACACAGAGGCACAGTTCCAGCGCTGCAGCTCTCATTGGCCCTCTTATGACGTACCCCCTCCCTGGCAAACTCTCATAAGAGTGAGAGAGAGCTGTGCATGATGTCATAAGCCTAGGCTATTGACCAGACAAGAAACCAGAAGTGGGCTGTATAAGGTATTTACTGGCAGAAAAAAATGTTCTACTATCCAAAGTTATAACAACAAGGGCAGAGGATTTAATAGACGGAAAGTTGAAAAAATGACTGAAGGACATTTTGTGGCAAAAGAAAGAAATACATATTTGGATTGGAGGTGAGTATGGCAGACAAAGCCACTTTTATTATGTGTACTATCAATGGGCCATCCATTAAATCAGTGGTTCTCAACTCCGGTCCTCAGGACCCACTAACAGGCCAGATTTTCAGTATTACCTTGGGGAGATGCAGACTAGAATACTGCAATCACAGCAGCAAATGATATCACCTGTGATGTGTTTCAGTTATCCTGCAAACCTGGCCTGTTGGGGGGTCCCGAGGACCGGAGTTGAGAACCACTGCATTAAATGAATTATTTAGCTGGAGTTTAGCTTTAATTATATTTAAAAGAAAACACATTAAATAGTGTAATTTTGTATATATAAATATATATATCAGCCTGCCGCTCGGCTTTTGAAGCGTCAGCTGGTTGTATTTAGTTTCTCACCAGCTCTTCTTTTTAGGAACAGCGTGACTTTAATTAAATTGGAGTATTTCTTATGGAACTAACTTTGTGCTATGTAACCTTTCAGCAAACGTGCACATTCAGCGTGCATATATTTCCAGAAATTCAAGCTCGGCATTTGATGAATCAGAGCTTCCTTAACAGGTTTTTACACTGTAACAATATATATTCCCCTCAATACATCCTCTGCAGCAGAGGGTCTGATTACTGTCCCTGGAGCCAGATAGTGATACTTGTTAATCCATTGATTATTGGGCTTTTGGCGAGTAATGCTAAGCTGAGTGTTCCAAGTAAGCAAGAAAATCAATGTCTTCTTAAACTATCCATTCTCTGTCACCATGCTGGGACTGCGCAGCATCCCAGGAGCCTCTTTACATGTGTATTGTAAAAAGAAAAAGAAATATCATTCTCTGCCAGTTGTCAGAATACCCCCCCCCCTTCCCCGTCTAGAGTTAGACAGTTATCACTTGTGGTTCTAATTCAGATTAATAGGTAGAGATCAATCTGTAGGGTCAGTTCATCCCAGGGCTGTCTTAATGCATGGGCACCCCTGGGCATAGCCCAGGGGCCCTAGGTGCATGGGGGGCCCCCATGATAAGCTTGCATTACATCATACTTGCCAACTGTCCTGGATTTGCTGGGACAGTCACGCTTTTTACTAAGCTGTCCCGGGATGGCCGGATTTTATTGAAAGTACTAATAAATATATGTTTAATTCTATCAACTATTTATACTTTAATTCTTAAATAAATTGGGGTAGGGTGGTAGGGGCCCCAGTGAAATACTTTGCCCAGGGGCCCATGATGCTATTAAGATGGCCCTGGTTCATCCAAAACTGACATTTCAGATATAAGTTATTATTTTATATATATTTTTAAATCTATTTTTTAAATGTATTTTATATAATATTATATGTTCCATAAGCCGGCATGGCAACCCCTCCCTCCCAGGCTATTGTGTCTCTGCTGAAGTTTTTGCATTTAAAAAAAAAAGAGGGGGAACAGCCCACAGGTGGAGTGAGACCTGTTCACAATGGCCACAACAGGTAGGTGAAGCTGGGAGCTCCAAGCAGAGATCTCAAGTCTGGAACGCTGGCATTAAAATTCCAAGTTAAAGCAAACAGCCAAAATCATATGTTTTACCTGCCAAAGGATTTGTAGTTCTGTCCATACAGTCTTGAGAGCTACACAGCTCTGCCACACAGCACTGCACCGTCTGGCAGGGCAGGGAACCTGATTTTTCTTGGCTACAATTAGGACCCTTTCACATGGGCGTGTGCGGGTTTGTTTTTGCTCAGTGGGGATCATTCCACTGATCCCTGCTGAGCTGGCGGATGACAGATCCTTCTCTGCCCTCTGTGCGGAGACGGATCTGTCAGAGCGCCACTCTCCTCTATGTGAAATCGGATGACAACGGACCGTCTGTCCTTTGTCATCCGATCCCCAGATGGATGGAAAAATAGGGTTTCCATCCGTCTGACTTTACAGTGCTTTTTTGTGCTCTTCTGCACGTTTTTACTGAGCTTTTTCAAGCTCTTTTGAGCTCCTTTGAGCTTTTTTGAGCACTGTATAAACAAAACAAAAAGCTGGAACAAACGTTTTTGCGCATTTTTGGGTGTCTTTGGGGCACTAGCTCCTCAAAAATGTGAGCTTGGTGGGGGTTTTTTCTGCCTGTAGAAGTGTACATGGACACATTGGCTAACATGGAGGGGAGTTTCCAGGCAGAAAAAAACAAGAGCTCAAAAGCCTGTAGGAGATGCTTCTTTGAGCTGCAGTGTGCATGAGCCCTAATGGTTTTGCACAGAGCAGCTCCGATCCTTTTCTTCTGCAGTCCCCAGCTGGTGATCCTGGCTCCTCCTTCCCCCACGGAATGCACCCATAGAAAGCGACTTGCTATAGGGGCACTCATGCAGGCTCGCTCCATAGACACACAGAGCACAGCTCAGCCCAGCCCCCGCCCGCTCCCTTGTCAATGGCTGTGGTTGACAGCAGCGGAAGCCAATGGCTCCTGCTGCTGTCTCTGAGCCAATGAGGAGGGAGAGTGCGAAGAGTCTCTGCTCGAATTCATTGAGATTGAGATCATGCTCAGATATGTATAAGGGGAGGGGGGTTTAAGGAGCTGAATGCTGAAAGTTTCTTCACCATAAAGTGATATTAAAGGTTTTATTTTTAAAATTAAAATAATAAACATGTTACACTTACCTGTTCTGTGTAATGGTTTTGCACAGAGCAGCCCCAATCCTCCTTTCTTGGGTCCCCCCCCGCCCTCTCCGTTGACGCACAGAGCGGGGCTAGGTCTCACGCCCTCCTCATTGTTGTGATTGACAGCAGCAGGAACCAATGGCTCCCACCACTGCCTCTGAGCCAATGAGGAGGAAGAGAGCTGAGAGCTCCTGCTTTCATGCATATTGATAGATCAAGGTCGGGCATCATGCAGAATATCATAATACAGAGAATGAATGAAGGTAAAAAATAATTAAAAACTCTGCCTTTTGGACCACTCTAATGCATTCTCCTTCCATCACATGTTGCTTGTTGGCACGAGCACTGCAGCACACCTGATTGGCACTTTGTGCTGCTTCTCCTCCCGGTCTGAGCTCCGTTGTACAGAAACTGCAAAAGGCCCGATACAAGGTCAAATGAAGGTACTTACACTGCTTATACTTAAAAAATACACCTTCTGAGCAAGTTAAATTGCAAAGAATTGCATTCAAAAAGCTCCATAGCTGTAACTGCTGGGTGGTGTTAAAAATTGCACCTTTTTTCAGTTCCTGTTCCCTTTGTGAATTGGACTTAACAGCTTACTGCACGATTTTTGTGATATTTACCAACAAATTTTTCTTACCGTTATGTACTGCAAAATCGGTTATTATTTTTTTTTTTTAATGAATTGGACTTTGTTTACCGCATGCAATAATTTATGTAAATGAGTCACGTGACATCGCTATCGCACGCAGTAAAGCTTTGTAAATTGACCCCTTTCACACCAGGGCCGCCCGAGCGTTAGCGGTAAAACACTGCTAATTTATGGCGCTTTACCGCTTGTTACAGTGGCAGCAGTGCGCTTTTAACACCCCCCCCCCCATAGGGGGATAAACAGGGGTTAACAGTGCCGGTTGGCGGCGCTCCCGAAGTGGTGTTCAGCGCTACGGGAGTGCTGCCCCATTGTTTTCAATGGGCAGGGGCGGTATAGGAGTGCTGAATGAACCGCTTCCACATCGCTGCAAAGATGCGGCTTGCAGGACTTTTACCGTCCCGCAAGTGCACCGCCCCAGTGTGAAGCACTCGGGCTTTCCCACTGGGGTGAATGGGGGGGGGAAGTTTTTCAGGCGCTTTTCTATCGCTATTTTTAGCGCAAAAGTGCCGGAAAAACGTTTTGCAGTGGAAGGGGTCTTAGTGATGTATTAATGAGTATAGAGCTATATATTGGTTTGTGGCTTTTATATCTGCCTGCAGTTCAGCTGAAAAACAACAGTATCTCTCCCCGGCATGACTTTTATGTGGGGAAGTCCTACTTTTGTAGTTGAGACTGTACTTTCTTTTCATATAATGGGATCACACAGGAAAAGTTTCAATGAAGTTCCAAAGAGATGTGAAAAGTCCATTGAATCTCCAGCCCACTAGTTTTCAAAACCATTACACAGAGCAGGTAAGTATAATGTGTTTTTTTCTTTATATATTATATAATATATATTATTTATACAGTCTAAAGATCCTCCTGATATGCTAACAACCACCATCTCCTGAAGAAGACTCAATAAATCGAAACACCTTGGGGCTCTGTATTCATGCAATCAGAATCATCTTTTTCTTTGTTGTGTAGTTTTGTTACCATTTACTGTTTCATGCTATGTGATTTTATGCCATCACAATGGTTTTTCTACTTTTCCCCAGAGTGTTTGTCTGGAGGCTATTTTAGGCTGTGTTCACACTGGAGCCACCCGTGCGTTGTCGGTAAAGCGTCGCTCGGGTAGTGGCGTTTTACAGCTGTTTAAGCGGCGCTTTGGCGCTGCTTTTCGGCCGCTAGCGGGGAGCTTTTAACCCAAAAGTAGGGGTTAAAAACGCCCGAGGTGCGACGCTTCCGAAGTGCTTTTCAGGCGCTTCGGAATCGCTGCCCATTCATTCCAATGGGCAGGGGCAATGGAGGAGCGCTGTATACAGCGCTCCCAAACCGCCCCAAAGACGCTGCTTGCAGGACTTTTTCTAACGACCCACAAGGGCACCGCCCCAGTGTGAAAGCACTCGGGCTTTCACACTAGGGTGGCATGGGAGGCAGTTTTCAGGCACTTTACAGGCACTATTTCTAGCGCTAAAACGCCAGAAAACTGTCTTCAGTGTGAAAGGGGTCTTAATGTTTATTCTAATAAATATTTGACTTTTATTGGCATCTATGTCTAAATACTTTTTCTGGATATCATTAACCTCCCTGGCGGTATTACCGAGTGTGGCTCGGGGTGCAATTTCAGTACCATTAGCAGTAACCCCGAGCCACTCTCGGGATCGCATCGCTGGATCCAGGCAATGTTACTCACCTTGTCCCCTTGGATCCAGCGATGTCCTCCCGCGGTGTCAGCGTGTCTGTCCTCCGCCCGATGCCTCTGTGTGGCGGCAAACTCAAATAGTGAAACACACAGTACACATACAGTACACTGTAATATTACAGATGACATTGCTGTATGAAATCATTTCACATCCCCTTTGTCCCTAGTGGTTTGCCCAGAGCCCTGCATGCACTTTTATATTATATATGCCATTCTTTCTGCCTGGAAACATGAGAATGTCCATGGCAACCAAAAAGTGTCCCTTTACGTCAAAAGCGGTTTTTGATCAGCTAGAAAACAGCGATAGTAAATAAGAATCATTTGCAGAATTGAGTGATACTGATTTTTGGGGGAATTTATCATCAGACACTGAAAGTGACGACAGCGACAATTCTGCAACTGAGCAAATTTCAGTGTTTTTGATTTGATTACATTATTGAATACATTTTATTACTATTACGTTATTATTTTTGATAATTATTTTGAGTTATTTATTATATTATAATTTATGTTTTCATGTTTCAAACTTTATCATACCCGGGATGTCTTCTAGACTCTTGTTTGGACAGATTTAAGTGAGTTATTCCTAAGAATTACAGGTCTACAATATAAAACACCAAATTTCCATGCAAAATAATCGTACCGCTTTCAGCACCAAAAATCTGAAATAATCATCCCCCCAGGGAGGTTAAAGTCCCTCCCTTCTCCCCATTGTTGCCTTGTGGAAATTTTCTTTGATGTCTACCTGGGACTGATACCAAAGTGATCTTTATTAGGCCTCATGCACACAGGACATTTTTTGACTGTTTTTCAGCAGCTGTTTTCAGCTGCAGACATTTTTTTTCTACAGTCAATAAACCCTCCATCATGTTATCCTATGTCTTCATGCACACATAGGCTCTTATCAACTGTTTTTAGCAGTGACGTTTTTGAGCTGTAAAAAAACCCCAAGACCAGAGGGTTCTTTTGGACGTTTTTCAGCTGTAAAAACGTTCAAACGCTCAAAAACATCAATCCCCAACGTTTTTGGATATTTTAGATCAATTGGAAAAAAAGTCCTGTGTGCATGAAGCCTAAAACACAGCTACTCAATTTATGGATTAACCTCCCTGGCGGTGTTCCCGAGTGTGGCTCGGGGTGGATTTTCAGTACCAAGAGCGGTAACCCCGAGCCACACTCGGGATTGCATTGCTGGATCCAGGCAGCGCTACTCACCTTGTCCCCTGGATCCAGCGATGTCCCCCCGCTGTGTCTGCGGGCTGTGTCCGCCGCTCCGATGCCTCTGTGTGCCAGGCTCCGTTCCCTGCGAGCGTTGCGTCGCACGGGGCCGGAGACCGGCGGGAAATTCAAAAAGTGAAACACACACAGCACATACAGTACACTGTAATCTTATAGATTACATTACTGTATGAAAACATTTCACATCCCCTTTGTCCCTATAGGTTTGTCCAGAGCCCTGCATGCACTTTTATATTATTTATGTCATTCTTTCTGCCTGGAAACATGAGAATGTCCATAGCAACCAAAAAGTGTCCCTTTACGTCAAAAGTGGTTTTTGATCAGCTAGAAAACAGCGATAGTAAATAAGAATCATTTGCAGAATTGAGTGATACTGATTTTTGGGGAAATTTATCATCGGAAACTGAAAGTGACGACAGCGACAATTGTGCAAATTAGCAAATTTCTGCGTTTTTGGTTTGATTACATTATTGAATAAATTTTATTACTATTATATTATTATTTTTGATAATTATTTTTAGTTATTTATTATATTATAATTTATGATTTCATTTTTCAAACTTTTTCATACCCGGGATGTCTACTAGACTCTTGTTTGGACAGATTTAAGTGAGTTATTCCTAAGAATTACAGGCCTACAATATAAAACGCCAAATTTTCATGCAAAATAATTGTACCGCTTTCAGCACCAAAAATCTGAAATAATCATACCGCCAGGGAGGTTAATAATAATGTTTTTTTATTTAAAAAGAAAAAAAATCTTAACTTACTAAAGGCAAATAGATTGTGCGCTCTGCAAATGCAGTTGTATTCTACAAAGTCCAGTTGCTCCTGAGCTTTGCACATGTGGTGAAGCTCTGCTGACTTCCATCATCCAATCACATGCAAGCAAAAATGCTGTTTTTGTTCTTATTTGTCTTGTGTGAGAATGGTTGTTCTTTGCAAAGTGAAAGCTTCACCGTATTTACTAAGCTCTGGAGCAACTGCACTGTGTAGAGTGCAACTGCACTTGCAAAGTGCACAGTCTATTTGCCTTTAGTAAATTAACCCTGCTGTCTTAGTCTTGCTGGCTGTGGTATAACCTTGATCCACTCCTAAATTGCCTGGAGCAAGGTGACCCATTCAATGTCACATTACCATTCTGGCTGAAAATACTAACTACTAGCTACAAAGCCAACACTGTAATCACTAAAACCAGGCCCGTAAAACAAAAATGGTAAGTTACAAAGAACTGTAAGTTAAAAAAAAAAAAAAATTGGTTCGGGGTAACAAAATGAAAGAAAATGTTCTAAACAATGGAGCCGGAGAGGACCTGCGACCCCCTTCTTCCCTGACATCTCTGGGGGGTTGTCTGGTGCAAACAGATGGATACAGGCAGCGCATGGGGTGAGGAATCTGAGTGTGAGACAAAAAAAAATTGAGAGGAAGAACGAATGGCCCATGTCTCTGTGATATCATCACAAAAGCAGGTCTGTGCTCGGCCACTGAATGGCTTTTCACGTCTTCCTCCTTATCAGGTTTAACAGACCCTGAGCCGAGGCTGCCTGCTCTTCCACCAAATGATTTCCCCATTCAGAGAAGCACAAAGGCCAGTTGGCTTGTAAAGTGTTGAGATTAATTGCCCAATAACCAGAAATCTTGATTCAGCCTGCATAGACAGCTTTGCCCTAAGGGTGATGGCGAGGGGGGGGAGGGGGATCCCATAATGAAGTGTGCAAAAGTTAATTTGATCCTTGACTCGTTGTTTGTTGAAGGGGCAAACAATGGGCTTTCTCCTCATCAGTATAATTGAGAGGGTTACGCTCTGCGCCCAGCTTCTGAAACACGATTACATCTTATGGCAACACGGCAATGGCAAAAAAAAAAAAAGTGAAATGGTCAAGGCCTGCTATGAGTGGTATATATAGGATGACGAGGCATGCCACAACATCAATATAGCTAATAGGATGCTCCAAGCATAGTCTATACATCCCCCCCAACACGTGCTGGGTGTAGTATTGATAAGCTGCTGGACAAATTCCATTAATCTAAGGCTATGTGAACCTGTTTAGTTGAGATGTTTGTATTCCAAGGCTGTGTTTCACGATCTCATTACATTATGAATCCCTTTATAGCTGCAAATCATAACTAAGTACCCACCGGTAGGCAGTAATTTATCATCGGCGCAGTAAGGTTTATTATGTATGTTATATGTTTATTGCAAGCCAGGTTGTCCAACATCCATTCCTGACCTCACAAATACTCTTTTCGCCGAATGAGGACAAATTCCACCGGACATGGGGGTTGATTTATTAAAACTGCAAAATCTGGTGCAGCTGTGCCAATCAGCTTCTAACTTCAGTTTGTTCAATTAAAGTTATTGTAAAGTCTCCTTTTTTTTAAATAACAAACATGTTTTACTTTCCTCCTCTGTATAATTGCACAGAGCAGCCCCCATCCTCCTCTTCTCGGGTCCCTCTTCACTGCTCCTGGTCCCTCCCTCCTGTTGAGTGCCCCCACAGCAAGCAGTTTGCTATGTGGGCAAACGAGTCGAGTCACAGCTCCCTGTGTCCATTCAGGCATGGAGCCACGGCTTGGCCCCACCCCTTCTCTCTCCTCCTTGGCTCACCGACTTTGACTGACAGCAGCGGGTGCCAATGGCCATCCAATTAGGAGGGAGAGCCCCTGGACTTCTTGGCTCTCATGAAATATCGCTAGATCGAGAGGGAGCTCAGGGGGGAGCTGAACACAGAAGGTTTTTCATCTTCATGCATAGAATGCATGAAGATAAAAAAACCTTCAGCCATTAGAACCACTTTAAGAAAACACGTAATTGGTAATTGGCTGTATTCACACCTGAGCGTTTGTTTCAGGCAGAAAGTCTCGCAATTTTTACCGCAATTTTGTACAGGTCAAAAGGTCACCAATGTAAAAAGCAGGAAAACGCCTGAAATCTGCCTAAGGCCCCTTTCACACTTGTGCGGCCCAATTTTTTGCCGTGATTTTGGATCAGAAGGATTTTGGTCCGACTTTGTTGCAACTTTGGCTCATTGAAAACATATTACAAAGTCGTCCAGAAGTAGTACAGAAATTGCATCTATATTATTCAGGTGCGATTTGCATGAGACTTTGAGGGTTTAACATTGAAGTCTATGGACCCCAAGTTGCATCAAAGTTGGCCCAAAGTAATGCAGGGACTACTTTGAAGTCGGCACAACTTGAAGTCGTACAGATATGAACGGTACTCATTGGAAATAATGCGGAACAACTTGTCATGGGACTTTGCAGTCCCAAATCACAGGACAACTCACACAAGTGTGAAAGGGGCTTAAAAAAAAAGCGCATGTACTTTTTTGAGCTTCAGGCGTTTTGCTTCAGGCGACAAAATGCTCAGATGTGAACAGGGGCCATTTAAATGAATGGGATTTTGCTTGTTAGGCATTTTGGAGCTGCAGAGAGGAGCGTTTCACCAGCTGAAAACGCTCGGGTGTGAATGGGCCCACTGTTAAAATCACACACAGGCTTATTTATTGAACAGTGCAAGTAGTAAGAAGGCATCTACATGTTGATGATGAAGATTTAGACTTGTAAAGATTATTCTATGTAACCAGATCGATCTTGATAAATACCGACCACCTCTGGACGCAGAGAATATATTTATATGGCGCTGTATTCCTATGCTTGTGTTCCAATGATCACATTGTCATTGAATTTCTGTGTCAATTGTATGTGATAGCCTTGTTTATAAATAAAACGATTACAAAAAAAAACAGTGCAAGAAGTAATAGTGCAAACAGCCAATCAGAATTCACTTGTAGCCAAATCAGCAAACGATCAATTCTACGGGGGAGATTTACTAAAACTGGAGCACTCAGACTCTGGTACAGCTTGGGCATGGCAGCCAATCAGATCCTATCTTCAGCTTGTTCAATAAGGTTTTGACAATAAAACCTGGAAACTGATTGGCTTCTATGCAGAGCTGCACCAGATTTTGTATGCTCCAGTTTTAGTAAATCCCCCCTATATGTTTGCAGTAGGCGCTGCACTCTGTTCCTGTGATTGTATTGTATTGTGAATGCACTATACACGTTGCACATTGATTATTTAGAAAAAGAAAACTGAATTCTTTGGCTGTCATTGTATCTGGTGGTGGTCTGCTACTCGCTCTCAGTGTGACTCTGTAATGTGCTTTGGAAGCAATGTGTTCAGCCCATGTTTTACGTTGGAAGTGATGCTTACACCACAGGTTGTATGCTGCAGGATCATTGATCTCTGTGATCAGCACATCTGTCAGCTCAGCAACACAAGTTAAATTCTAACTTGTCAACAAAAGGGGAAAGCTGCTAAACGGAGAGCAAGAAAACAGCACGCAAAATCTAAAACCCAACCTGGACGCATCCTAAAACAGAATTAGCTGTCTTGATACAAATATTTGTCTGTTCTGTATCAACTCCTGCACATCGCTAGATGCGGTCACATTTTATATGACCAGAATCGACGCCTTACATCGAGTCCCTATAAGGATTGTTGTTGGTAGCGCATTTACTTATGTAGTTGTGAACAAGAAATACAAGCTTAGGATAGACAATTGGAGACAGTTATTAATAAAGAACTATGGATGGAACAATGGATGTTGTAAACTGACTATCTGATTAAATCATTACTAATCAACAGATAAAGCTTTTACATACTTTGCCTATAAGAAGTAACTGAATACCTGACATACTTATATAAGGCTCAGTTCACATCTATGCGTTTTTTGGTGCTTTTTGCAGAATCACACTACAGTCACTACAGTCCATTCAACATGGTTTCCTGAAATAAAGAATAGAAAAAATGGACTTTACAACATCCATTGATCCATCCATAGGTTTTTATTAGGTGTGCCCCCCCCCCCATCCTATCCATCACCGTCTCCTCCTATCCATGTGTCCGGCCCCTTGAATTCCAATGCGGGGTGTATTTTTTTGAAGCACCTTATTAGAGCCAGAGGCTCTAATAGGATTCAAAATAGGGTGGACTCGGGATGCAGAAACTGCGTCTGGAGCCCACCCTGGTGTGTTACAACAGTGCAGGAATATTCGCTATTGTAACACTGACCCTCCTCCCAGCCAACCAGGAGGTGGGTTTTGAAACCCGTCACCCGCTTGGCTAAAAGGACAAGCAATCCTAGGAGGTGCCACACGCTGGCGGCTGCCAATGGAGAAGAGGACACAAAGCCACTTCATGCATGCTACCCGTCTAGATGGGGTAAGTGCTGGACTGCCCGGCAAACAGCGCGGGGGGGGGGGGGGGGTTTGACGCCGGCCACTTGAGGGGGGGGGATTGTTTGCCGCCCCACCCCCAAAAAAAACATAAAACACTAGCTGCCACTGCTTCCGGGTCTTGCAGGCTTTGCTGAGGCACCAGTGACGAGGGAGAGGGGGCAAGGCCAAGTCCAACTGTCTGTGTCAATGGACCCAGCAGCGAGCCTCAGGAGCGTGCATGCATGAGTGCCCCCATGAGAAGTGGTTTCCCACTGGACAGAGAGGAGAGTCCAGGAGCTCTGGCGGGGAACCTGAGAAGAGGAGGTTTGTGTCGTGGCCGTTCTGTGCATTCCACAGAGCAGATACGTTTGGTAGGTTTGTTATTTTAAAAAAAATGCAACAATGCTGCTCAAAAGGAACTGGATTTGTGCTTGACAGAGCTGGTGTCTGACAACAAAGGCAGCTTTTGAAGACCATTCACAAAGGAAAAAAAAATCACGCAGCCTACAGCACGGTGTGTCTATCAGCGGCTGCATTTACACATACACAGCCTGGCTGAGGGGTGACACAGTGTTGTGTGATATTTCAGTTTTATGAATAAGTGATCTGTGTAGTCAGGATGTTATACACAGCACCAGCCTGATATTGCTGATCACTCATTCATAAGTGAAAGCTACGGTGCTGTGTGGCCGGGCTCTGCATGTGTAAAATAAACCGCTGATAGACAGTGCTGAGTGAGCTGTCAATATTATGAATGAATGATCAGTACTGCTTGTTCATTCATATATAGCTCACTCAGAGCTGCGGCTCTGTGTAAAGTATCTGCTGCTGCTTGTACACAGACAGGGTATCGGCAGATATTTTTCACAGAGCCAAAGCTCTTTTACTATTATATGAATTATATAATTGAAATTATTATATATTAAATGAATGTGCAGCACTCTGTGCTGGCTGCACCCCCCCCCCTCCCCAGGAAGCCAATAATTTTGGCTGCAAAAGGGGGTGGAGCTACAGACAGCATTAAGTGCTGTTGTCATGGTCTAGGGCAGTGTTTGCGCACCTTGGCATCCCAGATGTTTTGGGACTACATTTCCCATGATGTTCAACTACACTGCAGAGTGCATGAGCATCATGGGAAATGTAGTTCCAAAACATCTGGGGTGTCAAAGTTCATCATTACTGGTCTAGGGGACAGGCTCAGAGACCAGTGGCTATAGCAGTAGAGAGGTTCACAGGTAGTCAGCTGGAAATGTACAAGCAGATCCCCATATCAGATTATATGGGCTCATCTGAGGTGTAGGATTCAAGCACTAACTATTCACCAGAGCTCCTGATGGCAGAGATGGATTTTGCTGAGTCTTAGTACTCTGTTGCGATCCTCAGGGTCCCCCCACCAGGAGGTGAGCAAGCTGCGGTCTAGCAGCAGATATAGCAGGTAGGGATTAAGCAGATGCATAAGCCAAAGGTCAGTAACAAGTAGTAACTGAATGGGAACACACGTAAGGAAGCGCAGTCGAGGAACAAGCCAAGGGTTGATAACGAGTGGTAGCAAAGATAAGGACAGAAGCAGGTATGCTTGCTAATAGCGAAACGCATTGACCTGCTCTGCGTGAATATTGTGGTCCGTCTCTGGTGCAACATATCATGTTCATGTACCAGAAACGGTTGAGAGATTTGGTATAAGTATCCTACGGGAATTATACACATATATCCTGTTATATGTTCAGGTTTTTAGTCATGTTGTTCTCTTTTTTAACTAATTTGTTTGAATACTTATATTTTAAACAAGGTTATGAGTGTACTGTCTCGTGGTGTGCCCTTAACCTCCCTGGCGGTAATCCCGAGTATGGCTCGGGGTGGAATTTCAGTACCAATAGTGGTAACCCCAAGCAACACTTGGGATCGCATCGCTGGATCCAAGGCAGCGTTACTCACCTTGTCCCCTGGATCCAGCGATGTCCCCCCGCGGTGTCAGCGGGCTCTGTCCTCTGCCCGATGCCTCTGTGTGCCGGGCTCCGTTCCCTGCGAGCGCCACGTCGCACGGGGACGGAACCCGGCGGCAAATTCAAATAGTGAAACACACATAACACATACAGTATACTGTAATCTTACAGATTACATTGCTGTATAGAAACATAGAAAAGTGATGGCAGAAAAAGACTGAGTAGTCCATCGAGTCTGCCCCTTTTTATTTTTTTTTTATTTTTTATTTTTTTTACATTAACCTTGTTGTATAAAATCATTTCACATCCCCTTTGTCCCTAGTGGTTTGCCCAGTGCCCTGCATGCACTTTTATATTATATATGCCGTTCTTTCTGCCTGGAAACTTGAGAATGTCCATGGCAACCAAAAAGCGTCCCTTTACATCAAAAGTGGTTTTTGATCAGCTAGAAAACAGCGATAGTAAATAAGAATCATTTGCAGAATTGAGTGATACTGATTTCTGGGGAAATTTATCATCAGACACTGAAAGTGGCGACAGCGACAATTCTGCAACTGAGCAAATTTCAGTGTTTTTGATTTGATTACATTATTAAATACATTTAATTACTATTACGTTATTTTTTTTGATAATTATTTATAGTTATTTATTATATTATAATTTATGATTTCATGTTTCAAGCTTTATCATACCCGGGATGTCTACTAGACTCTTGTTTGGACAGATTTAACCCCCCTGGTGGTATGATTATTTCAGATTTTTGGTGCTGAAAGCGGTACAATTATTTTGCATGAAAATTTGGCGTTTTATATTGTAGACCTGTAATTCTTAGCAATAACTCACTTAAATCTGTCCAAACAAGAGTCTAGTAGACATCCCGGGTTTTATTAACATGGCGAAAGTCGTGGTTTTTAGACTTTATTAGTATGGTGGTCCCCCCAATTTAGACAGGTTTGTTCTCAGATCATCTGTAGGGCCCATACTATTTCGAACTTTGTACTTTAGTATTTAATATTATATTATTTATTGATATTTATTAATAGTTTTTTTTATTGCATTATCATTAATTTACATAAATTATTACATTAGTTTAGTTTTTGTGACTTTAAACGAGTCAACGTCTTAACAGCGACAGCGGTGAAAGTCACAGACTACTATTTAAAGGGGT
>BLSH010014141.1:202996-213754 GCA_018402905.1 Glandirana rugosa | reverse complement strand
GACCAATATGGGGGATCTCGCCCCGGGCCACCCGCACGGAACGGGTAAGATGCGGCGGGTCCCTGTGTTGGGGCCGGCTTCGCATCATGTCGGCCAGGTCGGGGAAAGTACAGAACACTAAGACCCTCGATGCCCCGACCGGCTTCTTTATAGCAGATCATCTTGATTGCAGAAAAAAGAAAAAAGAAAAATAAAGAAGAAAATGGTCACAAAAGGACCGCAGTTCCCTATGGGGAAGCCAGGTCAACTCCTTGCAAACTAGGCATTGAAACTGGAGAGCTCCTCTGGGAGGGGGGTTTTAATGTAGGGAAAGAGGACGGCCCCCAGGGGAGGGGCCAGCTGACTTTTTTTCCCTGCCTAGTTAACTCCTGGTAAGACGAACATAAAACCCACAAAGTCATGAAGAGGCTGCGTCTGTCAGTGAACGTAGGAGAAAATGTATTTTAAATATTATTTAAGCAAGTTAAAAAGACAAGTGTGGCACCGTAAAGTTCTAATGCCATAAAAAATGCTGCCACCCTCATGTTTCAGGTGCTGGGAGTTAAATGGAGAGGTGTTTGGGCAGCTAGGAGGAGAGGTGAGTACAAAGATGGCTTCCCCAGTGGTTGCACAATAGGGATACTGGGGATGGCAAGTTCCCCTGGAAAAACACTATGCCAGGGGTATGACAATCACAAACCTGACTAATGTGAATTGGATCATTCAGCAGGTACAATTTTTTATAAATATGCATTTAATCAATATATTTAGCATATGTGAAACAAGGTTTATGGAACATGGAACATGGAAAATGTTTTTTTTCTGGCCCGTCTTCCTATGCTTTCGTTGTAACAAAACGGTAAGCTACTGAAATAGCTGTCAAGAGCAAGAAATAATCTCCTATTTTTTCGAGTAGGCTAGAAAGTAAAAGGTGAAATGAAAAGACAGTTCTGTGTAAAGCTGTGAGATCATTACACGGTGTACAGCTGCTTGTGCTCGAGAGATAAATACTGTGGGCTCCCTTGACACCAGCCTCACCAATCCTTTTGATCCCGGTTAGAGATAGGGGCTGCCGAGCCAACATGTTGCTTTAATGATCAAATAACCTGAATAAAATGTAACTCAATGAGACAGACAGAGACCAACTGGGAGAAGAACTTTCATGTCTCTTGATACAAAAATGGCAACGGTGAAAGGAAAAAACTGAACTGGAATGAGAATTCCGCACTGCGCGGCATGCATGCATGCTACTTCCTCATACTCTTGACTCCAGCAAGCAAATGCATGCAGGAAACAGAAGTTTAGCAAGCAGGTGCAGCTTCTGGGACACGGCCTGCCTAGATGTCAGCAGATATATACCAGAACGATACCAACGCTGCCATTCATATTTAATGCCGAACTCTGGAAAATCTGATTTTTATTTAAGGATGTAAATCTACTCTGTGTGCAGCGAATGCCTTTGTATTGCCTTGTAAAATCAGCAGTGATGTCATCACTGGGTTCTACATAGCCTGTGCAGAAAGCAGATTTGTGGGAGGGACCCAGCAGGTCCACCCACTACCAGCTGCCTGTAGAAAACTACAGGAGGGGGCGGAGACAAGACCAGTCACCCTGCACAAGGAGAGAGAGCAGCAGTGACCGGTCTTTATTACAGGAAGGTCCTACACACACACAAAGTACAGGAGATGTTTTATGCTGGATTAGTGCACAGACCTGGAAAAAAAAAACACAAAAGACATCACCTAAGAATACATACGCCTCTATATATATATTTATATATATATATATTTGTTAAGCCTTGCTTTTAGCTTTAATAATACATCCTCATCAATGGGTCAGAACAATCCAATATTCCTTTATAAACATGCCATGACCAACCAACAAATCACATACAAATGTAGATAAGCGCTGCCTATATTGCTTCTGCCACTCAGGGACACTCTTTACTGAAGACTACATTAAGCTTCTTTTCCTTAGTGCTCAACATAGGGATAATCACATCATTTCCTGACTGCAAGGGAGGGAGAGAGAGACAACTATTGGTAGCAGGGATTGTGGGGCATGTAGTCCGGAAGGCTGGGTTTCCCATGGAAACGATTCTGATGCAAGCTACACATTCCAGCTGGCTGAGGAAGGGACGAGTCTGGGTGAGCAGATAAACAGAACTGTTCTGGGAAGGCTCGCTCTCTTGGGACGCGGGATCTGCAGCTGCAGGAACGAGAGGCAATGCTCTGGACTGTGTGAGTGGGCGCCGCGGCCTGGACAGCATTTGAAGTCCTCCTCTCTAGTGAGCCTCATCCCTGAAGGCAGACAGGCCACTGAAAATAATGTCATACCAGCCCCATAGTTTTTTTATACCAGCCCAACAGCATAACGTCATTATTTTTTTGTTCACAAAAGGGAAAACCATACATATTAACCAGTTGCCGACCAAAGTACGACTATAAGCGGCGACAGCGTGGTATTGTTCCACGAATCGCCGCTTATAGTCGTCACTTTAGTGCATGGTGGCTAGGGGGCGAGCGCGCACCACTGGCAGTATGCGCCCAAGCCTGCTGCACGCTCCCTGAGCGGGGCCACGGGTCGGGCAGACTCGATGTCCGCCGGTGACTCGTGATGCCCTGTGACAGAGCCAGAATGGGAAACCGCTGATGTAAACACAGCAGTTTCCCATTCTGACAGGCAGCATATCAGGGATCTACTGATCCCTGTACTCAGGATCAGTTAGATCTCTGGTGCCCCTGCCAGCCCAGCACCCTCACAGTTAGAACACGGCCAGGGAACACAGTTAACTCCTTCACTGCTCCCTGCAGGTTATCCCCTTCACTGCTAATAACATTTATACAGTAATCAGTGGATATTTAAATTTCTGATCGCTGTATAAATGTCATTGGTCCCAAAAAAGTGTCAGAAATGTCCGACATATCTGCTGAAATATCGCAGTCCCGATAAAAATCGCAGATCGCCACCATTACTACTAAAAATAACCCGCCAGAAATTAATTCTCACAGTTTGTAAACGCAGCAACTTTTGCGCAAACCAATCAATAAACGCTGATTGCTATTTTTTTTTACCACAAATATGAGGAAGAATATAAATCGTTCAAAACCGATGAATAAATTGTTTTTTTAGCAAAAAAGTAAGAAATATTTTTTTTTTTTTTTTTTTTTTGCAAAATTGTCGCTCTTTTATTGTTTATAGCGGCGATCAGAAATGACGCAGATGTGACCAAATACCACCAAAAGAAAGCTCTATTTGTGGGAAAAAAAGAACGCAAATTTTGTTTGGGTGCAACGTCGCACGACCGCGCAATTGTCAGTTAAAGCGACACAGTGCCGAATCACAAAAAGTGCTCTGGTCCTAACATGGGAAATCCTTCTGGGGCTGAAGTGGTTAAAACACATATGAAGAGTGTAAATGGCTGTTTTCAGTACAAATATAAATATTTAAACTATAGACATGTACTTAGTGCTATTAGCAATGTGTTTAACCACTTCACCCCAGGAAGGATTTCCCACTGTAGGACCAGAGCACTTTTTGAGATTCGGCACTGCGTTGCTTTAACTGACAATTGTGTGGTCATGTGACGTTGTACCCAAACAAAATTTGCGTCCTTTTTCCCCACAAATAGAGCTTTCTTTTGGTGGTATTTGGTCACCTCTGCGTCACTTCTGATCACCGCTATAAACAAAAAAAGAGCGACAATTTTGCTAAAAAAACAACATTTCTTACTTTTTGCTAAAATACAAATCCAAAAAAATAAATATAAAAAAACAAATTTAATCATCGGTTTTGGCTGATTTATTTTCTTCCTCATATTTTTGGTAACAAAAATCACAATTGGCGTTTATTGATTGGTTTGCGTAAAAGTTGCTGCATTTACAAACCATGAGAATTTATTTCTGGCGTTTTTACA
The DNA here is from genome assembly GCA_018402905.1 of Glandirana rugosa. NCBI lineage: Eukaryota > Metazoa > Chordata > Amphibia > Anura > Ranidae > Glandirana > Glandirana rugosa. The sequence continues at coordinate 209,859 of BLSH010014141.1, read as the reverse complement.
TATTTTTTTTTTTTAGTAATGGCGGCGATCTGCGATTTTTTTCGGGACTGCAATATTGGGGCGGACATTTCGGACATTTTTGACACTTTTTTGGGACCAATGACATTTATACATTGATCAGAACTTTAAATATCCACTGATTACTGTATAAATGTCATTGGCAGTGAAGGGGCACTGCAGGGGGATATCTATGGGTTAACTGTGTTCCCTAGGCGTGTTCTAACTGTCAGGGGGCTGGGCTGTCAGGGGCATAAGAGATCTAACTGATCCCAGTGACAGGGATCAGTAGATCTCTTACATGCCGCCTGTCAGAACGGGGAACCGGTTAAGTTAACAAAAGTCAAGAAACATATTTCCCCATTTACATGAAGGTCTGGTTAAAATAGCCCAGCACAGAGTTCCCCCGTATATCAGAGTCTGCAGAAATCCCCCTTACAGTGCAAGGGAACTCTGACATAAAGGGGAACATTGCAGATCATGATCTAAGGGGGGACTCTGATATAAGGGAGGCTCTGGTGATCAGAGACCCCCCTTATATCAGAGTCCACTGCACTCCCCTTTACATCAGAGTTGCCACTTACATCAGGCTCTGCAGCATTGCCCTTTACATCAGAGTTTGCAGAGTTCCCCCTTGTACTATAAGGGGGAATCCTGCAGACTCTGATGTAAAGGGGACCTCTGGGAATGTGGGAAGGACTCTAGTGACCAGAGAACATCTTCCGCAGAAATAAAACACTAAGGTAAGGGGGGTTACTGCTATAAGGGGGAAACCTTTATATCAGAGCCCCCTTACATTATTGTATTCACTCCCCCCTTACATCACTGACCCCCTTCCCTTAGGATGGCCTTGCGGCACTGTCACTGACCTCCTCTCAGGTGAACCATGCAGGGCTCAGTCAGTCGGCTCCAGTTTGGTGGCTCTGGTTTTATCCTGTAGTCTCCTCTCCAGCAGTCCACACATGTCTGACTCCTCCCGTGGCCCCCATCCTGGCAGCACTCCCAATCTTGAGAATTACCCCTCGGAGACTGCAGACATGATAAAAGACAAGAGATGGTTAGAGGTTGTGGACATGGTGCAGGAGATGGTCAAAGACTGCAGACATGATACAGGAGATGGTCATAGACTGCAGACATGATACAGGAGATGGTCAGAGACTGCAGACATGAAACAAGAGATGGTCAGAGGCTGCGGACATGATACAAGAGATGGTCAGAGGCTGCAGACATGATACAGGAGATGGTCAGAGGCTGAGGATGGTACAGGAGAGGTCAGAGGCTGGGGGATGGTGCAGGAGAGGTCAGAGGCTGCGGAGTGTACAGGAGAGGTCAGAGGCTGGGGGATGGTACAGAGGAGGCCAAAGGCTGTGGATGGCACAGGAGAGGTCAGAGGCTGCGGATGGTACAGGAGAGGTCAGAGGCTGCGGATGGTACAGGAGAGATCAGAGGTTGCGGATGGTACAGGAGGGGTCAGAGGTTGTGGGATGATACAGGAGAGGTCAGAGGCTGTGGGATGATGCAGGAGAGGTCAGAGGCTGCGGGATGGTACAGGAGAGGCCAGAGGCTGCAGAGGGAACAGGAGAGTTCAGAGGCTGCGGGATGGTATAGGAGAGGCCAGAGGCTGCAGAGGGGACAGGAGAGGTCGGAGGCTGCGGAGAAGACGGGAGAGGTCATAGGCTGCGGAGGGGAGGGAAGAGGTCAGAGGCTGCGGAGATCAGAGGCTGCAGAGGGGACAGGAGAGGTCAGAGGCAGGGGGGGGTGGCAGAGGAAAGAGACTGCAGAAGGGATGGTAGAGGTCAGAGGCTGCAGAGATCAGATCCTGCAGAGGAGACGGGAAAGGTCAGAGGCTGCGGAGGGGACAGGATAGGTAAGAGGCTGCAGAGGGGATGGGAGAGGTCAGAGGATGTGGAGGGGATTGGAGAGATCAGAGGCTGCAGAGGAGGCTGCAGAGGAGGCTGCAGAGGTCAGAGGCTGAGACGGGAGAGGTCAGAGGCTGCGGAGGGGACAGGTCCGATCTTACCCGGACAGCCTGTAAAAAGAGGCGCATAGCCCCCATGGAGACCTCACTGATCGCCACTGCTTTACTTTTAAAAATGGCGCCGCCTGGCACCATCATGTCACTGTGCATGCGTCCACTGTCCCAAATATAGCTGAGCATGTACGGGCTTTCCCGAGCCCGTTCCAAAGCTAGCCGGGTTCAGGAAAGCCCGTACACGCTCTGCTATTTTCGGGAAGGCAGGCGCAGTAATATAATGGTGCCGGGCGGAGCCATTTTTAAAAGTAAAGCAGTGACCATCAGTGCGGTCTGCGCACATGCATGTCGGCCCGGCACAGAGACTTTTTTTTTCAGGTGCTGCTTGCCTGAAAGCGGCCCCAGGGCAGCCAGTCAGCCGGCCTACTGGGAAAATTTCTGGTATCCCGGTGGGCCAGTCTGGCCCTGGTCATCAGGCTGCCAGTAAGGCATCCTTCATCTGGCTGCTGACCTTCAAGAGCTTGTTCAGGGATATCCTGTTTCCACAAGCCTTGGTATCCCCAGGATTGGTGATCGGGCAGAAGCCTTTAAAATTACACTCAAAGATATTGCACCCAGACACCTTTACTCCCTTTTTTAAATCAAAGGCCCCTCCACTTTACTTAATCTATTCAATTTTGCTGGTCGCTATTGCACAGCCATATATTTGGGCCGCTTCATAGCTAGCTGAAGATCACAGACAAACCCTACTTCAAGGACTCCCAATATCTTTGGGCCCCTTCATAGCTAGCTGAAGATCACAGACACCCCCTACTTCAAGGACTCCCAATATCTTTGGGCACCTTCATAGCTAGCTGAAGATCACAGACACCCCCTACTTCAAGGACTCCCAATATCTTTGGGTCCCTTCATAGCTAGCTGAAGATCACGGACACCCCCTACTTCAAGGACTCCTCCAACCAAAGGATTCAGCTGACAGAACCTGTTAGGCTGCATTCACACAGGGGCGACGCGACTTTGCTAGGCAATTTCAGCACGACTTTCAGCACGACTTCAGGTGACTTACAACATGACTTATGCCAGGCGACTTTGCCTGTGGCCAATCAGAGAAGGGAGGGGGCTGCCCCAAATAAACTCTATTCTTTAACACTACAAAGTCGCTTGTCTTTAGATGGGAGATCCAAATTGGAGGCGACTTCTATTCAATTCTATGGGCACAAGTCGGATAGAAGTTGCCTCCAAGTAGTATAGGAACCTTTTTTGAAGTTGCCTTGAAGTTGGAGTGACTTCAGTAGTGTGTATTAAGACGACTCCCATTCACTTCAATGGCATTTCAGATGTCAAGCGACTTGGGACGACTTGAGACAACTCAAATCGGATCGCAAGTCGCCCCTGTGTGAATGCAGCCTAACTAGTTCACAGTGTAGCAACTGTTTATCTTAACCTCCCTGGCGGGATGATTATTTCAGATTTTTGGTGCAGAAAGCGTTACAATTATTTTGCATGAAAATTTGGCGTTATATATTGTAGGCCTGTAATTCTTAGGAATAACTCACTTAAATCTGTCCAAACAAGAGTCTAGTAGACATCTCGGGTATGATAAAGTTTGAAAAATGAAATCATAAATTATAATATAATAAATAACTAAAAATAATTATCAAAAATAATAACGTAATAGTAATAAAATGTATTCAATAATGTAATCAAATCAAAAACACTGAAATTTGCTCATTTACAGAATTGTCACTGTCGTCACTTTCAGTGTCTGATGATAAATTTCCCCAAAAATCAGTATTCTCTCAATTCTGCAAATGATTCTTATTTACTATCGCTGTTTTCTAGCTGATCAAAAACCACTTTTGACGTAAAGGGACACTTTTTGGTTGCTATGGACATTCTCATGTTTCCAGGCAGAAAGAATGGCATTTATTATATAAAAGTGCATGCAGGGCTCTGGGCAAACCACTAGGGACAAAGGGGATGTGAAATGTTTTCATACAGTAATGTAATCTATAAGATTACAGTGTACTGTATGTGCTGTGTGTATTTCACTTTTTGAATTTCCTGCCGGTCTCCGCCCCTGTGCGACACGACGCTCGCAGGGAACGGAGCCCGGCACACAGAGGCATCGGGCGGCGGACACAGCCCGCAGACACGGCGGGGAACATCGCTGGATCCAGGGGACAAGGTGAGCAGCGCTGCCTGGATCCAGCAATGCAATCCCGAGTGTGGCTCGGGGTTACCGCTAATGGCACTGAAATTCCACCCCGAGCCACACTCGGGATTACCGCCAGGGAGGTTAAAGTGGAACTCTTACCTGGGTTTCACATACATATTTTTTTTCTTTTCTTTTTTTTTTTCCTGTGGCATCAGGGCTTAGAGGGAGCTGACTGACAACAAGTCTTCTGTTCTCTCTTTGTTTCTGGAATCACAGACTAAAGTTTGCAATTTTGGGGAATACTTGCAGTTTTTATATTCTTTTTCCCTTATTAATTTGATAATCTCTTGTAAAATAACATCTTGCAATCTCTACTATATCTTCCGGTGTCTTTTGCATTTATGCTCTCTCTTTGAATTATGTCAGAACCTAGGGTGTCAGAGGTGTCGGAAGGCTTGCAAAGTCAGGGCAACCTTTGGTGACAGTCATCTTCTAGCGGCCCTTATAGGGGTGGCACTAAACAAATATATTGACATTACAAAGGAAAATTTTACTGTGTTGCACTTCTCTCTATAGAAAAAAAGGACTGTCTGCTTGAATCTTTCTACATCTGGTACCATTAAGTTTGCTGTATAAAACCTTAAAACAGGTTCTCATAACCAGGGTTCCATGGAACCCATGGTTTCATCCAGAGGATGCTAGGGGTTCCTTGAGCAATGAGCAAATTGTGCCTCTCAGATAAGTCCCACTGACACCTTTGATCATTTTAGCTATCTGTAATTCTTCCCAATGACCACAAGTGGAAGGAGCATTCTTCCCATTGACCATCACACTAATGTATCATGGAGTTGTAGATAGTAATTATTAGCAGAGGTGCCTTCAGACTGGAAAGTTATTTCAAAGGTTCCTCTGCGTTGAAAAGTTTGAGAAAGGCTGCCTTAAAGCAAAGATTAACCAGCATCATCTACAACCCTTAACACAATTGGCGCCCCCCAGAAGTCTTATCATCCAAGCTGTATACTACCTTGCTTACATTTGCAGTCTAGGCTTTCTGTCTGGTGGGTCAAGTCTTAACAAAGGTCATCAAAATTTGTGACACAGAACGGATTTTTTAACTGGCTCGGAGCTTGACGGAGGTCTGGGAAGACAACAAACAAAACAGGTGCAGTATTTGCAGGCCCTGTGCACTCCTGGCCTTCTCCCTGTTTCATTTCATGCTTGTAAGGGAAATAAAGCCATGTCAGTAATGAAGCCATTTATCAATGGCACTCGGGAGAAAGGGTGTGAAAAGCAGGCAATCAATGCGCTGTGACCCTACACCAAAAAAAAAAAATAGAAAAAAAATCAAGGCTTAACTCGGGCAACTCAGGAACGAAGAAGACTTATAACGCAGAACTAGGTTCAACAATTAGATTTGTAAGACGTATTGCCCTGATGATCAAATTCAACCTGTGCTGGTGTCCACAATTATTGTTTCCAGGCATTCCATGGCTTCTAATAACGAGAACATTAGGATTTATATACAAAAAATTTGGTAAATCTCTCACTAGTAATAAAGGGGAGCCATGGTCTTTTTTTTTCCAATCTATTTATTAATATTGTCCAGGGACATGCAATTAGCGGACCTCCAGCTGTTGCAAAACTACAAGTCCCATCATGCCTCTGCCTCTGGGTGTCATGCTTGTGGCTGTCAGAGTCTTGCTATGCCTCATGGGATTTGTAGTTTTGCAAAATCTAGAGGTCCGCTAATTGCATATCCCTGATATAGTCGGTTTAAAGGTCTTCTATGGCTAAATCTATTGTATTCTGATAACTGCATGGAGATAATACCTGTAATAATAGTGGTCAGTGTATTAATTCTGTTTTATTTTACATGCCTGTATTTATATTTTTTCCACATTTATATGCAGACCAAAAGTGACAGTTATGGGGCTTGGTATAAACCATATAACACTATCAAGGGTGCTTACAAATCAGCTGTTCAGCTAGCAACACAATTGAATACAATGCATGGCTTGAAAGGAAGCCATCCATTGTATACCACTGCCATGTGACATGCTGCGATTGGTTACAGCGGTCAGAAGGTACTGTCTGCAGGCCGGTACCGTGATCAGTCATTGGCTGTACAGGACACAATCTGGGAGGATGACATATGACGTCTGCCCAGATCGATGAGGGGTTCCTGCTGGAGTCATTGTGCAATACGCTGGGCAGGAACTGGTTAAAAACTGTTTTTTCATTATGGTTTGTGATTAACCACTTGACCACTGGGCACTTAAACCCCCTTCCTAACCAGACCAATTTTCAGCTTTCAGTGCTCTCACATTTTGAATGACAATTACTCAGTCATGCAACATTGTACCCATATGAAATTTGCGTCCTTTTTTTCACACAAATAGAGCTTTCTTTTGGTGGTATTTAATCACCGTTGGGTTTTTTTATTTTTTGCGCTATAATTTAAAAAAGACCGAAAATTTTGTAAAAAAAATAATTTTTCTTTGTTTCTGTTATAAAATTTTGCAAATTAGTAATTTTTCTTCATAAATGTTGGCCAAAATTTATACTGCTATATATCTTTGGTAAAAAAAAAACAAATTAGTGGATATTATTTGGTCTTTGTGAAACTTATAGAGTCTACAAGTTATGGTGCCAATCACTGAATATTGATCACACCTGATGTACTGACCACCTATCTCATTTCTTGAGACCCTAACAAGCCAGGAAAGTACAAATACC